>QWZN01000243.1:0-31466 GCA_003693225.1 Venturia aucupariae | reverse complement strand
TTAGTATTAATAAGTTCAATCTTTTCACCTTGCTTTTTCTAGGTAATAAGGAGGTTTTTATTACTCTATTTAATAATATATCTATTAAACACAAGTTCTTTTCCTTATTCTAGGAAGCTAACTAGTTTTGCTATAAATCCTACTTTCTTCCTCTTAATCTCTTCTTATTCAATAAATCTTTTATTACTAATGATTAATGTATTATTAGTTTATATTATAATAATACCAAATTTATCTCCTTTAGAGATTATAAGGTATAGGTTATATATAGATAACTCCATGTTAAGTTTTTCTTTATAGTGTTTAAAGTATATATTGAACTAATAGAGTCCTACCTTAGGGATTCTATAGAGTAGCTTAATAATCTTTATAATTGTTCCTAGTTCAAAGTTACCTTAAAGTTCTTTAGGAAGGTATATATAGATAGTTCTAGTAAGGTTTGTTTTTGACTAAATATAAGCCTAGGTAATATCTCTTAGGAATACAAACAGTTCTTCCTCTATATTGTA
This sequence comes from Venturia aucupariae, assembly GCA_003693225.1. Taxonomy (NCBI): domain Eukaryota; kingdom Fungi; phylum Ascomycota; class Dothideomycetes; order Venturiales; family Venturiaceae; genus Venturia; species Venturia aucupariae. Next base: position 30,957 of record QWZN01000243.1, on the reverse strand, counting down.
GTTATCTATATATTTACTAATTAGGGATAGAATTAGAGCTAATAAAAGTCTTTAGCTTGCTCTCTAAATTGTTAGAGATTAATAGAGGATTAATCCTTTCTCTTTATCTATAAAACCTTGAATTACTAATCTTGATTTTTCTCTTAGTTTGCTAATTACTAGATCCTTGATTTCCCTAACAAGTCTTAAGGGAAATATTCTATGCCCTGGAATATATAGATTCTTAATAAATTCTATAACTTACTTAATAATTAGAGCTTTTAGTTCTTCTAGGTCTGAATGTCTATATAGTAGTCTAGGGGTAGTAATCTTGCCTTTCTTTCTCAACCTAATTACAAGTTCCTTATCATGTTTTTCTTTTTCAGACAGGAATTGTATGAACTCTACTGGTATTTACTTGAATAGGATAATAACTAAAGGATATACTCTAATAGGTTAGCTATCTAGAATTAGAATAGGATATTCTTCATCTTGACTAAGTAGAGTTAGATCTTATAGAGGTTAGTTGTCTAGAGATTAACTACTCTATATAATTCTTATACTTCTTCTAGGTAAGAGTATGTCCTAGATCTATCCTATATTAGGTCCTAGTCCTAGTCCAAATCCTAGAATAGGTCTTGTCTATACTCTTTTTCTATTTGCCTTTCCTTAACCTATTCAGTTATCTCTTCTCTATCCTAATCTCCCTATTCTTCATCTTCCTATATTCTAACTATAGTAGTCCTAAACTTTTTCTCTTATCCTCCTCTCTAACGATTCTCTTTGAATTGGTAGGACTCACTTTCTCCTTACCCTTAGGCGGATTAAGGAAGTAAGAGATAGCTATCTAAGTCGCGCGGATCGGATAAGTCGTGTTAATATCTATAGTTAAGTACCGATCCGTACGTAGATTATCCTTACTTCTTCCGGTTCCTAGGGGCTCCTAGAAGCTACTAAAGGGAGGCTCGAAGACCCCGGCTCCTACGAAAAGGATATCGACTTTGCCGAATTCTTTAATAGCTACCGCGAACATATTTTCGAGAGCTACCTATAATATTACGTTAGTCTTAACGAAGATAAAGCGTAGTAATAATATCTTAAAGCTAGCGAAGTGCTCCTCGGCTTCTAGACGGAGAGAGAGGTCCGTAACGACGACGTTGTATACTTTAGAGAGAAGGAGTTTAGCGAAGGCGAAGTTAATACTTAAGTATAGTTAGGGGGCTTAGAATACTCTATTATTTAAAGCTTACTAGATCTACCGCCGGTAACGATCGCGGTCTTTCCTTCGACGGAGAATGATAGCGCTATAATTTTATTCTATAGGAAACCGCGAAGTCTCCTAGATATAATCTAGCTATTTTAATACTATTTATTATAAAGAAGTCTCCTTTTCCCGATCTAAGCGGGGAAGATAGTATATATTTCTATATTACGCAGCTGTTCCCCTCCTTTCCAAGCTCTACGATATAGTATCCGGACTAGGACTAGCTAAGATTACCTCTAGATTACTAGGTATTAAATACTATATATGTTTTTGGATAATATTTTCCCGTAATAGAGTTATCGCGAGCTCGGGTAGTTCCGCCGCTAGAGAACATGGATCTTACCAAGTTACCTTTACGGTCCACTCTTAGGAATTGAGTAGCTACGTATACGAAAATCAAAACTTAAATCTTGAATAACAACCTATAATTCTATGTTTTTTGTTCTAAGACCCCGACGACGCTTAAACTGCTTATAGAAGTAACGTAAATAATTTATATTACCTATTCCTCGTAATAGAAAGTTTATAAAATTATTTTCCTCCCTCTTCCTCTAGGCCAAAATCGGCTCCTAAGTACTCAAAATTCCTAGTAGTATTACTTTAATATACCTACTAGTATTACTATTTATACTAAGGTAGGTATAATATTACTCCCTTAGGTTATCCTCGTTTATATCGCCCTTAAATTTTAGGCTACTAACACTGCTACCTTAATATATCTATAGTTGGAGAACTATTATCTGCCGTTCAAAACCACAAGAAGCGTTGCAAGTCAATGGAAAGGGCAACGGTCTGATTCCATTATGCAACCGCTATCCCATCTATCGAGTGCAGCATATCTCTACTTTCTTCTAGCTCCGCGGATGCCCCTAACCTTCCAGCTACTGCCAATCAGCCACCTTGGCGCTTCACTGCATTTCATATCAAACAACCACATGAACGCATTTCACGCAGTCGGATATTAGTCAAGAGACCACCAGAAGCCTTCCATGTCTCCCATAGAACGCCATGTTTCCGAATGCTGGTCGCTTCGAGCGCCGTATGAACAAAAGAATCTCCCAAATGAAAGCAAAGAACGCCCTTAAACACAAAGTGCGTATACAACCTAGTAAAGTATAAAAAATATCAAGATACTCTCCGTCTTCGGAGCCCCAGATCCTCCTTCCTCATCTGCTCAATGAGCTTTACCGTGTCTTCGTCCGCCCTAGGTGTTGTGGTACCATCTTCGACGAGTATCTCGGTCTTGGATGATTTGCTCGACATTTTCCCCACATTCTTTGACGACACGTTGCTCGTTTCGCCATTGGTGGTTCGCTGGGTCTCCGCCGTTGCAAACGCTGGTATAGCCAACTCGGGCGAGATGGCTCTGGGAGTGATAGGGCTGATGATACCATTCGCAAGCACTGGAGAAGTGGGTATCCTGGTTGCAAGCTCAGCGCGTGGTTGCACTTCGAAAGAATTCGCGTTTGGTGCTGGTTGATCCATAGCCAAAGGCCGCGTCTCCGCATGCGCATTTCGATAACTAGACATCTCGCCATAAGCTTCTTCGAGCGATGGATCGATGTTCGACATGGGTGCATTTTGCTGTGTGGCGTAGCCGTATGACTCTTCCAACGAAGGATCGATATTCGCATGCTGGATTTGGTCTGTCGATTGCTCGAACGCTCTCTCCAACGAGGGGTCGATGTTCGAATGTTGGATCTGGTCTGAAGACTGATCATAAGTTCCCTCTAACGCAGGATCGATGCTAGACATCTGCGCGTTGTGCTCCACCATCCCACCGTAGGATTCCTCCAAGGATGGATCAATATTGGATCTGTGTAAGTGCTGCTCTGGAACATCACCACATGCTTCTTCCAGTGGTGAATCGAAACTCGACATCTGCACATCTTGCTTGGATGTCTCTTGTTGCAGAAGCATTCCAATTTGCTGCATGCGCAAGTTGTTGTCCAGCTCCTCCGTGGCTTGAAAGGAGCTAGACCGAGTCTGATTGACTTCCATGGAAGACTCATTAAATGCACCATGGGATGTTCCATGGTTTACGAAATCTGGTTGCTGGGCATCATGAAAACCTGCTTGGGTATGAGTTTGTGCATCGGGAAGCCGGTCCTCTGCGCTCAGAGAAGCCCATCCATGTGGCATAGGTTCTCGATCATCGTCAGAAGAGACGTCTCCCCAGGGAACCACCTTTTCTTGCACTACCTCGAAGTTAGGTGAAGACACATTGTTCGTCTCCCTAGTTGGCTCTTCGAGCAAGGCTGGGTCGAGGAGCGCATCTGCTGCAGTGGCCATTGCTTCGAGAGCAAGATTCCGTTCGGAATTTGCCTGCTCAGGGGGCATCGCTGATTCGATTGAAGGGGCCAATGTGTCGGTAGAATGTTGTTCTTGAGCATATAAAAACTCGGGCGCAGCAGGGCTCGTGTGATTAATCATGGAGTTATACAACGACTCCGCGGTCTCCATCGGCCGATCGTTGTACCACACGTTCGAGTCGTAGTTAGTCTCTTCAGTATCGGCGACTGGCAAGTTCGTGGTACTGTAGTTCGTAGTGTCCAGGAGTTGCTCAAGTGAGGCGGCCGATTCAGAATCTGCGGGGTGCTGATTTGCATCGAAAGTATACGTATTCGGCACCTCATTATGCGGCTCTTTCTTGACCCTCTTTGGCGCGGAGTTTTCGCCGGTGGAATGGTTTTTGTTCTTTGGCTTTGTTGGGCCACGAGGCACTACAGGTTCATTCTGCTTGATGGGATCAATGTTGCCGAACTCATCATGGATGCAACGACGCTATTAAATGTTAGTTCTGTAAACTCAAATGGTGGAAAATCGACTAACCTTGGAATTTCGGCAAGACTGACACGCCTTACTTCTGCCTTTCTTTCCCTCCATACCATCAGAAAACTGTTTCATGAGATTGGGCGTGCTTTGTTGACTTGTGGTGATGTCTGTAGGTGGTCTGGCTAAGGTGCTTTCCGTCTCGTGAACGAACGTTTGCACAAATTTGGGGCTGGGTACAAAAAGCGGTGCGGCAAGTGCAGCACCAGTTATTGAGGTAGGAGGCGACACTTCCGAGTGTTGATAGAATTGTGCGCCGCCATCGCTTGCTGCGACAGATCCATTCTCAGCGTGTTTACAGCGCATTTTCCTGCGACGGCAAGCATCGCAAGCAGTGCGGCGTGGTCCTAGGGACGAAGTTTTGGGCGTGCTAGACAACACTGTGGGAGCATCTGTTGAGGGAGCTACAGGCTGGGTAACAGAGCCATTGACCTTTGTCTTGGTACCAAGCTGGCGGTCAGGAGTGCTGGCTGCTGTCCGACTTCTAAGTTTCTTGAACTGTGCGTCGCTGAGTTTCTTCTCCGGGACATCTTCTGGTCTGGCGGGGACCATAGCACTGGGATGAGCCCACTCAGGAATGCCTTCGTTGCCTCGCTTCCACGCAGTCCACATGGCGAAGCGTTTGGCTGTCTCAAGAGGCTCGCCACGACCTTTTGGGATGCTGTCGCTCACAGATTTTCGACTTTCTTTGGTGATGCTTTCCAATCGATCCATAAAGATCATGACAGTTCTGAAAATGTAGCTGACCATATCAGGAAGGCCGTCCAGCTCTGCTCGAGCATAGTACCGTGCGTTGTAGTTTTCCGGTCCAGGGTCTGAATTGTGTCCGAACTTGTTGAAGTCTTGCCAAATAGGCTTTCCGCGGGCAAATTGATGTCCTCTCACGAAGGTTTCGCGAACTGATTCAGGCAAGGGATCTTCTTCAAGATACTGCAGAACTGCATACCACATCACCTTCTGAAATCTAGGATACTTGAACTTTTGCGATGTCTTGTTAACACGTTCCACTTCAGCCACTTTGAACTGCATCGAATAATTAAGCCGAGTGAGAAAGTTGCCGCCAATCACCAAACTGTCTTCGGGAGTCCAGACAGCGTGGATCCAACCTGAAGGAATCAACATCGTGTCACCTTCCGACAGGTCGACACGGTAACATTCCTTGGTCTTGGTCTGGCCTGGTAGCCACGTCCAATTTTGTGACGGCATCATGTTCCATTCCTGATATTTCTGGAGGTTGCTTTGCGTTGGAGGTATGAAAAAGAAAGTTTTCCTCCCTTTCACAATGTGGTAGTAGACCGAAGATCCGCCAAAATCAATGTGAAAATCAGTGTAGCAGTCCGCCACGGACATGAGCACGTAAAACCCGACCATTTTCCTCGTCTCGCCTTTTGGCCACACCGAGTCCTGTAGATCGAGATCGCGGACGACTTTCGGGCGTCGTATGAGGCGTCCTAGAGGCGTAGGAGAGCACTCGAGGCTGATAACGTTGCGGATGGTTCGGTCACCAGTCGAGCCAGCTGTGGCCTCATAGTAATCAGCCCATTTTTCAACCGTCCACTTCTTACGGTCTCCCTCCTGTGCTTTTACATTGATTACAGGGATTTCCCATTTTGGACCAAACAAATTAGCAACTCGGCGAACCGTAAGACCTTGCGGGATAACCATGTCCAATTTGTCCTGCCCGTCATCAGGAACCATCTCAACCTCGTCACCTATACCGGGCACTCCTCGAACATATCCATCCGTAAAATGATCATCTTCACCCTCGTTTCGCCCATAAGGCCTGTCCCGTCCTGGAAAATTCGGCCGTGGATTCAACGCAGCCGGAATCACAATTGGCTCATCAAATCTGCTCTTTTCAAGATAATCTGCGGTAAGGTCTTCCGGCGCCATACGAGGAAAGGTTTCGGGGATGAGATCGATGTTGTTTTCCTTGATAGGCTTGATGTAATGGTGCTCGGGGTTGTCATCCGCTGTTCTCAGCACTCCTTCGTTCAGGCCCGCATAGTCGACAGTATTGTGTACCCGTGTAGATTTACGTTTCCCTTTTCCCGACGTTAGCAGTCTTGGATTGGACGAACTCGGATCTTTCACGGACATACACGTCGTACTGCCAAATTTGGGTTTGCAACCTTTACAGTAGTACTTGTCAATACGCTTGGTGTCGGTTTCTGTGAAACCAGCGCATGCAGCATGATACCATCGATCGCAACCATCACATTGTAACCAATTCACCTTGTGTGACATTGAATCTGCAGCAAAGTTACATGTAGGGCATATTATACCCTGCTCATGAAGACTTGACGATGCGCTCGACGCCAAAGACGCCGAAATTGGCGCCTGTGCTTCAGCTGGCTCTTCAACAATTTCTTTCCTCGAGTCTGGTTGTGCCCGTCTGTCCGGTAATATAATCATGGAGTTATCTGGTGGAACGGAGAAGGTTCGAAAGCGCACGTCGATATCTGCCAGTTGCGACTCATTCGTAGGACCCGTTTCCGAATTCCTCCTTTTCCACAGAGGTAGTGTTTTCTCTGCGACCTTGGTCGCGTCTGTGGCTAGAGAGGGTTGTTTTTGGTCGGAGATTGGCGACCGATCTTCGTGGCTGTCAGCTGATAAGCTCTGAGGAGATTCCAGCTGCGAGAATTGACGAGTATGGCCGTTTCTGACTCCGTCTGTGCCAGGTGATTCCTGCAAACCATTTACTACATTGTTGACCAGAGTCTGATCTTCTGTCATTTGCACATCTGGATCTGCAGCTAGTCCCAGACCTGTTGTTGTCGTGTCCTCGGGTGGAGTGTATATCTGAAAAGAAGAAGCCTGCCCCGAAGGTCCACTTTGAGTGTAGGAGTCTTTCGGCTGTGAAAATCTCGGCGACGTAGAGCGTGATGCATCTGGTTCGGGCTCGCCATCAGGAGCAACGCCGTTCTTGCTCTTGACTGCTTGATCAGGGATCACGAACGGAAAGGGTGGCAAAGGCGGTGGGAGAGAGTGATTGGAATCGGGGGGAGGATTCAGTTCTGTCGGCCTCCCGCGATGTGTACCATTCCGGGACGAGACACTTCCGCCCCTCGAGAAATTGAGAAGTAGTTCTGCCTCTTCCGCCGGATCGCGCTCGCGCTGGGTGAAAGAGTAGCTATTGAAGGAGGGCGAATATCCCACCATCCTTTCGCCTCGGTCAATGCTCTGCTCGACATTATGAGCCCAACCGGAATTATAGCTAGTCGCAGGTCTGGTTCCATTGTCGAACTTGGGAGATGTTACCATGGGAGAAGGCATGGCCTCGCTGCGGGCTCGCTTTGCAGGTCGATCCTCAAATGCCTCGTTCCACTGTCCACTCCATTGTGCGGCGGGGTGCCCATGGTGGGCTCCAAATTGTGAATAGAGGGCAGGAGGGCTGTTTAAGGCAGGACTTTGTGCTTCAAAAGCGGCGACGGAAGCCAGCGAGTCAAGCGGTGACTGAGGGGGTAGTACTGCATGTGAGGTAGAGGTGTGAACTTGTCTCGAGGAAATCGCTGGCGCGGTTCTGGAGCTGGCAGACTGGCGCACTCGTTTCGTCTTGCTGCGAGCTTGCTTCGGTCTCGAGCTCTTTTTCGGTGGCGCTTTCGAAGGTTCGATTGAGGTGGGCGCGGGAATCGACAAGAGATCCAGAATGGCTGTGACCAGGCCGCTGTTTGGGAGCAGCTCCACGGCATCATACGGTCGAGTAGGGGACCGCGGAGTCGACTGATCAGTGTCTCTAAACTCTCGCCTGAAAGAATTGGAGAAGCTCATTGTAGAGGGTGGTGGATTGCGGAGCGGAGGTGCTGGGTTGGCTGTCGGGGAAGAAGGAGCTCGCACTTCTATTGCAATCGCTCATTCTTCCAGCGGACGCGTGCTAGGGAGATTCGGACAGGTTTGAAGAGGTGGACTAGAATCTGGAGTATACTGTTGGTGATGTAGGGTGGAGGGTTTGTATCTTGCCTCAACTTCAAGTTCACTCGAGGAAAGTCGAACAATATTAGAGTTTCGCCGCAAGAAGGTCGAACAATGTTTGATGGTAGGTAAGCCATTCACCGAAAAATAATGGCAACTTTGTCCATGCGACTTCAAATGTATTTGATATATACTGATCTCTTACTACCCAAGAATCGAACAAAGCGGACAGGTCCTCGTTTCCACACTGTTCGGTTACATAAGTACATGAGGAAGAACTCTACTACCTACTCTCTACCTATCCACCGCGCGACCTTCGAGATCCGAGAGCACCGATGGGAAGAAATGCTCAACATGGAGAAGGTATCTTGAACTCGCCATCAAGACAGATTGATTGCTGACAATTTTCAAGATGATACTGCTAGGGCTGGTACTGCTTCCGTCCTTGCCAAGGCCGAATTCAATTGGGAGTGATGCCAGTGTCGACCAGGCTACTAGTAGAAAGTTGACTGCGTGCAGGTGCAAGACCAGATCTAAAGCCATGAGTGCTAACGTGCCTAGACTCAGACACACCAATCTCTATTCTTCTGGGTATATGCCGTGATCGGATGTTGAATTCAACATCAGTAACACTGCACTCGGATGTGATCCAGTCTATCAAATCAAAAGGATAAGTAGTTGTGTACCTAGAAAGATTCTTTGAAAGACAACATAGGTGCCCGCTATTGCAGTGATTTCAAGACTTGGGATCTCTCTCAATTGTGCTTGCCAGAGGACTGGAACTGGAAAAGACGGCGAAGTCGCGAGCTACCTTGAGTAGAATATATAGTATATAGTATCGTGATGATACTACTGTACTACCACTATGTATTGACGCTGGATTTGAACCACAACAGAAATACCGCAGGATGGTATTGTGTACCGGCTCGAGTCTCGGCTTCGTCCGACTGGAAGTGCTGGGCAATGTGATGGTGGTTGGGTTGGTACTGACTACCTACGGTGATTCATCTCTGGAAATATTGTGTATGTTGCACGTGACTTGCCAGCATGTTCTTGACGACTAGGCCTACTCCTCCGCCTCTTCCTCATTGAGCATACCTGCTTTCACCAATACCAACGCCCCCACCATCCAACAAAACCAAACAACCGTACTCACTAGCCAAGCTATGATCCGCAGTGGAAAGCAACTTGCTCCAGGTGCGTGAAAACGCAGTGGCACGCGATCTATCGACTGAACTCTTGCTAATCAACCCCCAAACGTACAGAAGTCAACCGAGCTCTCTTCGTCAAGAACTTATCCTACAACGTCACTCCTGAAGAGCTCTTCGAACTCTTCGGTAAATTCGGCCCAATCCGGTGCGCCCCTCGCCCAGCATTTGTCCATTGCCGCTGTGTCGCAACATACACTGACAGCCTGTGCAGCCAGGTCCGCCAGGGAATTGCCAACGCTACCAAGGGCACCGCCTTTGTTGTCTATGAAGATGTTATGGACGCCAAGCAGGCCTGCGACAAGCTGAACGGATTCAACTTCCAGAATCGCTATCTCGTTGGTACATCTCACCTTCCCCTCTGACGACTTGCAATTAAGCTAACAATACGACAGTCCTCTACCACCAGCCAGAGAAGATGACCAAGTCAAGTACAGAAGACCTCGAAGCTCGCCAGGCAAATCTAGAAGCCCTCAAACAGCAGCACGGTATCGATTAACAATTCATGGGTCTGCAGTCTACCACAACGGCAGACCCACACACTGCCAGCGCGTCGCCAAGGACAAAGAAGATTTCGAAGGCCAAGGCAAACAATGAGGCGCTACCAGAGAACGGCGTTGGAAAAGCCATGTCAACACCGAGACGTGTGCCCACGGCAAAGAGCGTTTCTTTTAAGACGGAAAAGAAGGATCATTCTATTTCTGTGATGTCATCAGGTGGCAGGCGCAGCCCTACTTCACAGGGCACTGTTACCTCTACAACTACTATGTCGAAATTGACGACTGGGAGGAAAGGCGTTCCGGGTCAGAGACTGTTGACACGGTTTCAGGCTGTGGCATTGGGAAGGGGTTGATCAAATGAATCACAGATTGATTTGACCGATTGCGCGGCCCGGCCATGCGATATGCGATAATACCTTTGGCATTGTCTAAGATTGCATTGACAGGCGTTTGCTATTCTACTACTAGTAGATTGGCTCCTGTTCAGTAGAGCCATTCTCATATTGCCTTGATGAATAGTGAACCAGGTAGGAATCAACATGTTTGAACCTCAAGTCTGTCTCGCTTTCTTTTGAGTTGCCTGCCATTGCAGCTAAGCCTCCTCCGCACTTTTGTCCTCTCTCCGTTATGTATTGCCACGGCTTCGCGCCCCAAAAAAAGAAAGCAACAGAGATTGCGGAGGAGAAAACGATTGCGTGATCTGATCTGATAAGATGCCGTCACCTATCTATCAGTGTTCGGCGAACCACGAAATAAGTGGGGCTCCCCTTGTTAGAGGCAGGGAGATGGCCTGCAGATTTCGGAAATAAGGACTCGAATTGTTTAGGTGTCAGGTGGCAGCTGTCAGATGTCAGATGTGAGGCGCGAAATTGCCGCCGGGATCAGCCGATTCTCGGCCATGACGGGCAGCCACTGGCAGTCGAGTTGGCGAGAATTTAGCAATATTATATCTGGTATAATAAAGTTTCCCCTAAAGTCAGTAAAATTGAAGGATGGGGGTTTTCTTTTCATGAGAAGAATTGTATTTGATTGAGAAGTGTGTAAAAAAAATGAATAACAGGTATGAATCTTCCAGATACTAGAATCTATCTATCAAATACCAATTGAGAAGCGAAGAGGAACAATATACAAGTGTATATGTTATACATACAAGAAAACAATATAGGTATTGGTGATCCGTCTGTCTAGTCCGGTTATCAAAAAAAGGGGGCGCTACTGTTGGTGATCTAGCCAATCAAAGCAAGAAGGGCGTTTGAAAAGGTGCAATTCTCCTTCATGAAATACGGTGAATGGATCGAGATGATTCAATCATCGCGAGAGTTCTGACGAACTCGAGGGTTCTTCGAGCGAGCGCCTAAAAGACGTACCCAGTTGGCTTTGGAACGAAGCCAGTGCCATAGGCCTTTCCGGTACCATGAGCCTTGCCAGTGCCTTGAGCCTTGCCAGTACCGTGAGCCTTGCCGGTTCCGAATGGCTTTCCGGAACCAGTCGGGTAGACGGAGCCGCTGGTTACGGTTCCGTTCCAGTTTCCTGTCCAGCTGAATGATGGTGCGGCGGTGGGAATGGCAGGTGCTGCGGCAGATGAGCTCGCGGATGTGGAGTAGTAGTGGACCTTTCCGGTGTAGACGGGGTTGATGGACGTAGAAAGGGGCTCTTCGTCTTCATCGTCATCCTCGCAGTCCTCATCATCATCATCCGGGACAGCAGAACTGGTGGCAGATGCAGATGCAACTGGGTTAACCTTGGTAGATGGGGGCGATGAGGTGATCATCGGGGTAGCAGAGCTGACGTAGAGGGTGGAGAAGATAGTCGTCTCGCTGAAGGAGGTAGTTGTTGGGGCGTCGCAGTCTGAGTCTTCTGCTGTAACGTAGATGGTGGTTGTTGATATGGAAGAGCTTAGAGTAGAGCTTGAAGATGACTTGCTCTTCTTGGTAGGTTTAGGAGCCAGACTGGTGCTGTTCGTATACTTTGGGCTAATTGTTGGGTATACAATCTTGCCTGTGCTGCTGACCCCAGTGTGAATCGGAGCTGTGTGAATGGGAGCAGTTACGGTGGGGTAGAAACCAGCGGTGCCGTATTGAGGTGCGGCGACAACGGCGGAGGCAAGGGCGAGAACGGCCGTGATGGAGGCGAATGATGGCATTTCGAATGTGGATGTGCAGATATAGAGCTTGAAGTTGTATGTCTTGGATATCAGAAACAGGTGACCAGACCAAAAGAATGTACGTAAAGAGCGTGATTGCAAGAAGGAGCGTGTTGGACAGAGGACTGGTAGCAAGAGAATACGAAATCGGGACAAGAAAGCTTTATCCGTACAAACAAGATGAACTCATTCAACTTACCCGCCATCGACCAGGATGAAACATGTTCGGATCGGGGTGACAGGCCTTCAGGAGATGGATTACTAGAGTTGCGGATCGTCACGAACGGCAACGTGCAAGATTCTTTGTGACTTTGGGCTTTCTCTACGGGTGGGTATTGTGTGTTGGAGGCGCCATCTAATTCCATCTCCCGGCGTGGAGTAGGTTTAGCCTCACCGCTGCGGCTTCGTCCATGTCACCGCTGACTGACAGGCAATGGAGTGGAGATCCTTCGAGGGATTGCTGGGTCTGATGGAAGAAGTCCGGAACAGGTTCGCGTTGTGGGATCTATGAAATACGATCAGGATGATGGTGGAGATGTACTGGCGTGTTCAGGGGTCAAGTAGTGTGATGTGTTTGGCTCCGGGAGAGCGAGAGTCGATACAGACCTGGGGAAGATGTCAAGACCAAGATTCGGCCACATACTGGGCGAGATGGTGTCGTTGAGTGCAGGTCTTCCAGATAGCGACCAGGCTTGCAAACAAACAGGCGCGTTCCAAGAAATGCGCGACCGTTCCCGCGATGGTGTTGAAGATGAATTCCGAATTAGAATAGCAAGCATGATGGGAACTCGGGCGGGAGATATGTCCGATCCCTGGACTCTAAGATTGCGGCTGTCTCGTAGTAGACCGTGATGAGGCTTCAAGTTGAAGGGAGAAACCTCACGTGCCCCACTATCAAAAGTACCACGATACGAACCCGAACCCGGTGCTCCAACAACAAATACATACTCACGATACTCCAAATCGGTCATGACTATGCCCAGCAAGCACGAGACGAGACCTATGTCTGCTAATCATGGGCGCCGGCTCTGGCGAAAGCAGTTGGTATAAAGACCAGGTCTTCTACCTCCCCTTGGAAAGACGGCCTCCAACCCAAGGATCCAGAGAACTCCTGCATGAATACAGCAGAATCCCATCGGACAAAGTGTATGCACACATATCCAAGGTGCGAGATCTAGCATGGGACGTTCATCCATATTCAAGCATTGGAGGCTTGTTATTCCTTGACCTTGGAGTTCCCCGCGACGGCTTGCCTTTGTCGGACCCTACCTCTCCTGTGGACCACGAAGCTTTCAACCACACCAGTACAGCGTATGTCAAGATAGTCAAAGGGCACGATGGTCATGGGAAGAATGTCTGGGAACGATGAGGCTGATTATCACGCACCCCACGGTGGCAGTGCTGCTAGAGTAACGACGAAGAACGTTGGTGAAATCTGGGAGCACAACGCCAAGAGCCTCCGAGTACTCCTACTATGGCCGAGAGTTGCGCAAGACACGGACACCGAGTGGGACTTGAAATGCTGGCTGGTATACTTTGCTTCTATTCTCCTCGAGCGTTTCCAAACCAATCGAAACAAGAGTGGATATTCTCGACACATACTGCGATTCCTAGCGACGCAAGCTGGATTCGGACACAGAAACGGATGGCATTGTGACTGTTGTTGCTACCTCCTAGAGAAGTCGACTTGGGAATGCCAATGGTACGGTCCGGTTGTCATTCATGATGTCAAGCGTTTTGTTGGACCACTAACGGTCTGTCGGTGTCAGTGTCAGTGCCAGTGCTGTCAAGCGAGCAGCACCCACTCCCATCAGTCTGTGGTTGCACAATAGACAATTGCCGCAACAATCAAACCATCTCGGCTGCAATGCTGCATCCATGAATTCAATTCAACATGGATTCTTGTTCCAACACTTGGAGCTACCCAGCTGCTTCCAACATCCAGAGCGCCCCACATTTCGCCACTTTCTACTTTGGGTTAACAGATACTAAAAACGCTCGTTCGAGACCACACCCGCACTTCTCAAAACCGCCAAAACCCCGAGGTACTTGTCAAGTTCTTTGATTGTTCCTTTTCGTCTCCATCTTTGCGGGATCTACCTTCGCTTGCTCTTCAGGATTCGAAACATTCTTTTGGCGACGATCCTACTGAAACCTGCTCTCTACACGCGATCAGATATCCTTGAAGCATCAAAACAAATGTCAATTTTGGAACTAAGATTGACTTCCTTCCCTCACCTTCGCCAATTCGTCGTTTCCGCCATAGCAACAAACCACCTCGCTAATCCAAAATGCTTCCAAAAATCCTATTCCCACTCGCTTCCCTAGCCACCCTAACCCTCGCCCAAGCAGAAACTTCAAAACGCGGCCTCATCTACATCTCAAACTCCAAGCACAAATCCGATGACAAGATTTGGTCCAGCACCTACGACCTAACATGGTACTACAACTACGGTACAAAACCCTCCCCGCAACTCTCAAACTCAAAACTCCAATTTGTTCCCATGCTCTGGGGCGCACCCAAGAATCCAAACACAGATACAACGTTCCTAGACAGCGTAACAAAGTTGATCCACGATGGCACACCGATCCCTCACATCCTCGCATTCAACGAACCAGACGGACCCCAAAAAACAGGGGGATCAAACATCTCCCCGACCGTCGCTGCAACGACGTGGGTGCGCCAGATCGAACCTTTGCGGAAATTCGGAGTGAAAGTGGGCAGTCCAGCTGTCACAGGGTCTGAAATGGGTATCAATTGGTTAGAACAGTTTTTCACGGCGTGCAATGGGGGTTGTAATCCCGATTTCATGGCTGTGCATTGGTATGGGGATTTCACGGGGTTGGCTAGTCATTTGGGACGGGTGTCGGAGACGTATGGGAATGTTAGTGAGATATGGGTTACGGAGTTTGCATTGGCGCATGCAAACTTGGAGGATTCTGAGAGTTTTTATAATCAGAGTGTTGCGCTTTTGGATCGGTGGGCGTAAGTCTCGTCCCCTTTTCCTTGCCTATCCTCTCCTGCTCGTCTTATTTTGTTTGTGGGAGATTTGGTTACTGACGTGTGGTGGGTAGGAATGTGACGCATTATTCGTACTTTGGATCTTTTCGGAGCGATGTCTCGAATGTGGGACCGAACGCTGCGATGCTGACGCAAGATGGAAAACTTACTGATATCGGCGCGTGGTATCTCGCCGAGACAGCTACTGGAGCGATACCAAAGGGATCAGCAAGTAGATCATCGGTATCTATTGGATGGCTAGTGCTTTTGTTCGCAACAGGGTCATGGTTGTTGTTCTAACGTCCACTCCCTTGTATAGTTCAAGACACACAATCAAGATGTGAAACCTGATAGAATTATTGTTTTTCCAATCGCCTCGCTGATCTTTCATTAGAGTATCGTCTATTTAATTTTAACCACCATGGTGCTCCCATAGCAGCAGAAAAGTCAACTGCTTTTCATCGCTTGATAGATATCTGAGACATAGACAATGAGCTCAAAGTTGCACAGCAACACGATTAGTCTGGAACTTCTTCGTGTTGGGAATCAAAAGCGAACAAGCCATACTAAGAATACCAAAGGCAATCGTCGTGTACCTTCACACAATGATTAGCTTATCATCCCACAGGTACCAAAGCCGCCACAAGACTCACCAAACATACTGCAAAGAATCGGCATAAGCCCACTGCTCCCCCTTAGCGGCCCCCGCCAAAACGGCCGGAGTAACACCCGGAATCTTCGCCACTTGAGCTGGGACCGTCAACAACGTCCCCACAAAGACTTTCGCCGACGCAATCGGTAAGCCAGCCTTGACCGCATACTCCGCAATCCTCGCGGGAAGCTTGGCTTTAAGTTTGTTTGCGAAGATGTTGTAGTAGATGGAGTAACCGATACTACCTCCCACAGCTCTGACACTAAGACTGAGTGCCGCGCAAGTGGTGATGAGAGCATCGGGGGAAGCAATCATAGCAACTGTTGCTGAGGGGACGATGAGACCGCCGAGACCGATTCCACCTACTGTACCTAAAGCAATGACTTTTATTTCGTTTTCGGGCGTGACGACGGACATGGCACCCGCGAAGCAAGTGTTTATCAAGCTGGCGAGGAAGAGAATATATCGAGCGCCACCTTTCCAAGTACTCAACAATGAATTGAAGAAGATGGCGCCGATTGTTACGCTGAGACCTGGCGCGAATCCTCGGAGGCCCACCTGGACGGGGTCTGGCGTCCAGACATGTTGGATCATGAGCGGCCAGAAGTTGAGGACGGAGAAAAAATTCATGCCCGCTACGAAAGCGACGATGTAGGCAAATGTAACGACCCTTTGGCCCTTGCAAAGTTCCAATGGAATCATGGGGTGCTTTGCCCCTTTCCATTCCCAAAGGCACCAGGCTACGATAGTGAAGAACCCGATAAGTAGGGTGCAGAGGACGTAAGCACTAGTCCATTCGTGTGTATAGCCACCTGCTTGTAAAGCAACGAGGAAGAGCGTCAGGCCCACGATTGATAAGAAGGCGCCGAGGAAGTCGATACGTTTGAGGATGGTACTTCGGGAAAGACCTTCTGCTCTTACATGGGCATGTGGGAAGTAGGTGACGGCGAGTCCGATCAATGTGATGCCGTTGTAGATGAGGGAGATCCAAGGTCCCCAACGCCAGGTAGCACGAGTGCTCAAAAGTTGCGCGTACATGACGTATGGTGTGAATGGGAATACGAACGCAGTCAGAATTGCGAGTGAGTAGCCACGCTGGCGGACGGGTACTGCTTCAGACAAACTGTTTTTGTCAGTTGGTGCGAAAGACAAAAGCAAGGCTACCAAGAGGACATACCCAGCAAGGCCAGTGAGCTCCCCAATGCCAGCTCCAGCTCCAGCAATGGCCATCCCGGCAACCCCTTGACCGAAACTGTGTGCCGAGCCCAGTACAGCACATCCGACACACAGCAGAAGTGCGCCAAACAAAGCCATGTATCTTTTCCCAAACATGTCTTGGAGATACCCAACGAATGGACAGACTGCTGCGATCGCCAAAGTATTTGCTGTAGGAAGCCATCCAGTTCCGGTCGTGGTTCCAAGATCCTCGACGATGAACGACAGACTGCCACCTACGAAGTAGAGTAGGATTTGAGAGCCTCTTGCATGGGAATATTAGCACGTGAGTGATTGGAACAAGGAGAAGTTTTAGTACGTGTACAGCATGCACAGAAAGCCGCAAGCTAGAAGCTTTCGTGCATTCCATTCGATGACTCCATCAGAATCGTCGCCTTTAAATGCATGTCTGTTTGCAAGATCGACTTGTTCAAGAGTCTGTACCTGCTTGAGTTCGTCGTGAGAGTCCGTCTGTCTGGTGTTGATTTCCTCGAGGTGAGAGAGCTCTTGCTTCTCCATGATACGGTCTTCTCGCTGTCTGATGATGAAGGTTCTAGTTGTATCAAGAGCAGTGGGGTCAATGCTAGTAGATTGCCTTTGTTCTATCAAGATAAGAAGAGTTTTAGCTTGACTCCATGGTCAAGATGTACGTGCGACTAAATAAGGATAAAAGCCGGTAAACGTTTTCACCAGCCTTGTTTCCCCAGATCACCAGAAAGGGATTCGACTGTACCACGCCTGATATTGGTCCCTCGGGAGGACATCTTTCCTATTCAGGTCATTATTGTCGACAGCCTCTCCTGGAAGTAGTACCCCACAGCGGGGAAATGCTTGGGTTTGGCGGGGAAAGCGCCAAGGTTACTCGCTTAGGCCTGGTGGCAGGCTGAGAGCAAGGCGATTGGATCCTGAACATAGACCTCAATGGGGTGATGGGTTTGTTAGCTTGTAGGTCTAGACCGTGAAGCTGTTTGTGATCTCGACTAAGCCGTCGTGATTTGTTAAACCATTGAAGACTTGTTGGAAGAAATTCTGAGATCATCGCGTTCAGAAACACAACGACCGCGAAACGCCTACGTAAACCTGCGAAGGACTTGCGAATGAAAGAATGAGAATGGTTCGCATAATCTCTTGAAACCTTGTCATTAGTAGGCGTGACCAGCGAGCCAATGCAAACATATGTGTAACCGAGGTATCAGCTTCAAAGTGTGACCTAGACAAGAAAGGAGACGTTTTCTGGACCAAGGTCGAATGCGTACGAACATATTTTGTGGGCTGAAATGAGGAGGTCGTCGATGCAGAGTGATAGCGGCTCGCCTGAAGTCGGCATGTCAACCACTGAGGGTTTCGAGCCTCTGTCCTTGACTTTACCCGCTTCTCTTCTCACCTGCCACTGTATCTGCACGTAACAGCTGAGATGTATCGATTGGAATCGCCAGTTCAGTAGCGCCTGCTCATGAGCGAACCTCTAAGACCCATTGATCGCCCTTGCCATGAACAATTTGGGTTTTGCCTGTTTCCAGCGACGCCAGAAGCTTTATTTCTTCTCATGGGAATTTATGAGCCATCTGCCAGAACTGGAGGACCACAATTGGGCTCTTGATTAGTGTCGCTGTCCCTTTTACGAAGATCGTTTCATGCCTGAAAGTAAAGCCCCTGTATGCAGGATTGATATGGATATTTTTTGACAACACTGCCGAGAAACATTAGCGGAAGTTCATCAAAATTGATAGTGAGTTGAGATCACCGCACTGATTTTGTTGGCGAGACGGGTTGAGGCTTTAGATGGCAAGACGAAGTGTTGGTATGTTGAGGTTGAAACTTCCCCTCTAAGATAATTATATGTCCGCTCTATAGACACAGGTCACTTCGACTTACCATCGGATCAGACTGTGCCGCTTTCGGAGGCTATCTGTGAAAGACCAAAACTCATACTCAAACCATTCTTGGAGATAAAGTGTACTGCTCTCAAGATTACTTCAATTAAAGCAGTCGTATGTGTCGTTGGTGCATCTCTTCTTCGGCGGGGCAAAGAGCGAAGAATATTTGTTCTGACGGACACGACCAAATGATGAGATCCGAACATATCCCAGGCTGGAGTAGATCGAGGCGTACATTGGAAGCCTGGCGGTTTGGCCCAAAAATTATCCTCGTCTGTAGCTCTGAGTTCATGGTAAGTTACAATGCGGATGGTGGAGGTCCCTGACCTCGCGATCTTGTGGTCCATTTCATGATCAAAAAGCTCCGAGTAACAAGATCAAGACTGTACATCGACAAGAAGACCAGGACAGATTCACCCTGTCTTGAGCGTCAACTGGGCGGTTTAATACTCGCAGTATTAAGCCATCCAGCAACGTTCGAAAGATCGGGCTCAGGTGTTGATGTCGGGAAAAGAGAATCCAAGTGCGGAGAGAAGAAAGGAATGCAAGGCACCACCGCCAAGACGGGACGTAAACTTGAACAGTCAGTGGCGTGTCTATCGACAGATCAGAGGCCTATCAACTGGTCATATATCTTATACATCAGCTGCAGATGGACTCTTCATCCATCTCACTTTGAGTTGTCGTATGTCACAATCACAATCAACTTCCCACCTAAAAACTCAATCCTGGTCCCGCCCAGTTGTTAATATGCAAACCCCACTACTCTCTATGTCTATACTGCTCCCTCAAACATTCACTGCCAATTCAAGGCTTCTCGTGGTGTTGTGACACTTCCGCCTCTAAACAAGTCGTGTACTCTTTGCAATTCACATGGTATAAGAATATTCGTTTTATGTACAGGAACAGCAGGACCACTTCGCACCAAAGGGACCAACGGATGAACGAAGGAAAGTCGTTGTGGCTCACTCCGCTCAGATCAACTAATCGTTATAGTCAAAGTATTCATTGTCCATAACACCAATCCATAATTCAAAACACGATTCAATTTTGTGATAATCTACCAATTTAGGCAGTGGCCACTTGCTCAATCTCAATCTTTGGCATAGGAGCTCCTGTTCCACCGAGATCAGTGGCTTTTGCCTTTGGGTTCTTGGTGTAGTAGTTGTTGATGGCGGATTTGATGGCGTCCTCGGCAAGCATGGAGCAATGCACTATTCCGTTGTAAGTTATTATTCTGTCAATTGCGGACAACCTTCAATCTTCATAAAAAACCGAGATATGGAATATACTTACGCTTCACGGGTGGCAAACATAGCTCCTTTGCAATGTCCGTATTCCTGATCTTCGCCGCGTCATCCAGCGACATACCCCTCACCAACTCCGTCAGATAACTTGAACTGGCAATGGCGGAGCCACAACCAAATGTCTTGAATTTAACGTCGGAGATGGTGTTTGAGTTTGGATCGACTCTGATCTGCAATTTCATAACGTCGCCGCAAGCGGGTGCTCCTACGAGTCCGGTTCCAACATCTCCATCGGCCTTGGACATGGAGCCTACATTTCGAGGGTTACTGTAATGATCGATGAGTGCTGCGCATGTTAGTGGAGTGTACGGTCAAGAATTGTTGCGCGTATCGAAAGGAAATCCGATTGTTCCGCGGAGCGTCCACCCCGCTTCGCCACCAGAATTCCTCAATAGCGAAATCAAAGAGAAGACTTATCTTTCTCGTGATAACTTCGTCGAGCGACAAGATGTGCAGCTACCGGTGCTATCCTCGATTGGCGGGCGATTTGCGGTCGGGCAACAGTCGAAAGGATTCTTCCAGCTCTTGCTGGAGCAGCGGCGAATGCTCGCTGGAACATGATGCCTGAGAGTTTGTGGATGTTTTGAACGCTGTGTGAAGTGGTGGAGTAATTGGCGTCGACGTTCGTGGATAGTATAGGTCTGGTCGGTTGATGTTGGTAGAAGATGTAATGAGAGGTCGAACTGACAATCAATGGAGATGCGTCTCCATCAAATTATCACGGATGACGTTAGCGCCCGCCGGTCGCAGCACGTGACTAACGGCTGGAGCATGCTTTTACACAATAAGCATCTCGACACGCCTTTGGTCGCCTCTACCAATTCTCATCTGACATAAAATCTCTGTATACCACAGAAGCTTCCTCGCCCGATCGTCTCCTGTTGGCACCATGATCGCGCTCCAGCTGATTCCGATCAACGAGCGCCGTCGAGACTGCTCATAGTCGTCCCTCCAGTCTCGCAATTCCCCCCACGCCGGTTTCCTCTCGTAGCAATAGCTGAACATCCTGCAATATCTTTTGTACGACGCACCTCGTCTGTCTCCGCTTCGGGCCCATCTTCTGTCGCACTGAATCTGCGATTCCATTTCAGCCCTTAGGCTTTCCGCTGTCTTGAAGCCATTTTGTACAAGACCAAGTGTGTAATTCGAAAAGTATGGATTTCCTGGACAATGGATTAAGTTCAAAAGCTCGAAGGTATGCGGCAAAACAGCTGTAGTGCCTCGACAGATTCCATATATTACTCGAAACATCAAATGAAGTCGATGGTTGAATTTGACATCTTCGTCAATTGCGCGGGGTACGGCTTCTTCAAGGTAATAGTTGAAGATGTCCTGGCGGAGTTCGACAGGAAGGTGGAACAGGAGCTCGTCGAATCTGGTAGATGAGCTTGCAGAGTTCATGTTCAGATGCCTTGGAGGCAGTGGAGAGTATGGTGCTGGTAAGGGTCTGCTAACTTGTCAGAATCGGCCGCTTCATTTTCAAAGGCGTTGAATGACGATGATGATCTTTGCTGCATTTGTCAAGATATCGAGGTGGTACCGACCGTTGTAAAACCTCTTCTTCGTATCCTAACTGTTGGCCCCGAATGGAACCAGGCACAGGCACCACAGCGAGAGCGAGTCCCCTGTGAAGTCAATGCACAGGTTCAATCGTGTGTCTGCACAGTACTGCAGGTGTGGTACAGACTGTTGCAGCCTTAACCCCACCAGTAACACATTCCGATGCCACCACTTTTCCAGGTGCCTGATTCACATTACACTTCTGCTGGATTTGAAACACCATCAAGACTCCAAACCTTCTGGCGATGACAGTTTGACAGAGGCTCCAACACATTCGTCTCGGTCCACGGCCGTCACATCATGAAAGGTTGCCCCTCCCATCAGGGTACACCGCACCTCGACGATAAAGTTCTCAACATCCACATAGGTGACACTGGCATGACCACTTAGGTACTATCTGAGAGTAAGTCAGTGCATAAAGCAGACGATCCACACTCCAGTCTTCTCTGAATGATTTGCGCTACAAACACCTTCAAAAACGACCCACGACCAAACCACCCATCATGGACACCATAAGCACACCCCAGACCAGAGGTCCAAATGCGCCGATAAACAATCCCACAACTACAATACCAACCTATGACCCATCCACCTTCAAACAACACCTCCATACCCTCCCACTAGAACTCCGCCAACAAATCCTGACCCTTTTTCTCTCCAACGCCATCTCGACCGCAACCGAAAAGGACATAGCCTTCAACGCCTCCCTCCGAAACCTCTACCGTCGAACAGCTACCTGCCGCTTTGAATGTCACCTCCACGACACGTTCCAATACCACCGCGACCTCCCCTGTCTCCACATGCGAGATATTCGATGCGCTGGTTGTGGCTATATACATTATCGACTGGGACAATTGGACATTTATCTACCCAATGTCTCGGTTTGGGCCGAGTTTTGCAAGGAAGGCTATGAAGAGTTTGTGGAAGGGGGAGGTGTTGTTGGAATGATGGTGCAAGAAGCGATTAGGGACGTTTATGAAGGGAGGAGGGGTGAATTGGGACATGAATGGGGTTGGGAGGGGCATTTGAGGGTGCAGGAAATGTCTAAAAAGGTGTTCTTGAAGAATTTTGTGGCGAAAGCTAGGTTGAGGGCAGCAAAGAGTAAGAAGACTTGGGCGCAGGTTGTTGCTGGGAAGTAGAAAGAGAGAGAGGGGGGAACTAATCATAGAATGAAGTAACCCGCAGGCTCCTGCGCAGGGGTTATCAGAAAGTAGCAACAAGTGGTTGTAGTCTGTTTGGTGTATCCTTCACAAAATTCAAATCTGCCAATGCTGACCTTTTCCGATCTTAACTTGTCGGATCAAATGCAAAGTAGGGAACAGACAATTTCAGATCCCATCGGAAAAGGCAAAGAGTCCTGTTCATTTAGCGTCAAGAGAATTGAAAGTGTTTCGGCTCTGAACTGGACTGAATTTTCGAGGCTGGGAAATCCAAAATTCTCAGGTCTTCCTATGCGGGTGACCGATGATTATCACAGGATATTGTGGAAAGCATGGAAATAATGTTCCAAGTCATGGCCACTTTGCATTTCACATGGGGAAGTATTATTGAGACACCACGAAATCCCCAGCTACTCGAATTACAGGCCCGTATCGCAGGATCAGTGCAATAACTCGACGCATTCATCTCACACTCATAACCAGAACATGATTCCCAGACCTTCTCTATTCGTCCGAGTTACTCCAGAGCCTATCTTCCCGCCTCAATTCTGAGCCATCCCCCAAACCTTACCCCTCAAACCGCAGCACCAACCAACCCATATACCTCGGGCCTCAACCACTCCCTAACAATATCCTCTTGCACCTCCTTCGCCGCATGTTCCGCTTTCTCCATACTCTTCGCCTTCCCCTCCACATACATTTTAATCTTCGGTTCCGTCCCCGACGCCCTGATAGTAAACCTCACATCCCCCTCCACCTCCACCGTAATCATCTGACTCTCGGGATCCGACGGAAGTAACGGTTTCTTATCCTTCGTACTTGAGTCCCAACCGTGCGTCAAATCGCGCCATTTCAGAATCTTTCTCTTGCCGAGGTGAGAGGGGTAGGGCGACGCGAGACCGCGGATAGAGGTGAAGATTTTGTTTGTTACCGCTGGAGAGGGGGAGATGAGGTAGGTATTCGCTTCAGCGAAATGGCCGTACTTCTGGTAGAGGTGCTGAAGTTTTGTCCAGGGAGTCAGAGAAGGGGATGATTGTTTCCACTTTACGACGGCCGTTAGGAATTTTGCTGCTGCGGAGACGGCGTCTTTGTCGTGGACGACGCCTGGGATCATGTAGCCGATTGCTTCTTCGAAGGCAAAGCAGGTGTCGTAGCCTTGTGTGTCGAGTTCGAGTGCTACGTTGCCCAGCCACTTGAAGCCGGTGAGTGTCTCGGTGTAGTGGAATCCTTCTGCTGCGGCCATCGTTGCTAACATGCGTGAAGAGACTGTTGACGCTAGCATTGCCAATTTTTGTCGTGGCTTGGTGTATGTGTCCATAATATGTGATGCGAGTAAAATACCCAGTTGGTTGCCTGTGAATTGACGCCATTCACCATTTACTTTCTCTGCCACTGCGAGACGATCGGCATCGGGGTCTGATGCTAGAATGAGTGACACACCGTGACGATTTGCACTGTGAATTGCCATATCTAAAGCACCTTTCTCTTCTGGGTTTGGAAATTTGACGCTCGGGAAATTTGGATCTGGATGGGCCTAGATACCAGGTCAATTTAGAGCTTTAGAGATTGACGGTGGAAGCCTACCTGTTCTTGGACAACGCTCATGTACTGCAGTACTCCTAGATTCTCGAGAGCCTTCGTCATGAAATGCAGACCTACACCGTGCATTGCGGTGTACGCATACTTGAGGTCGTGATCTGGATGGTGTACCAGATGATGTAAAGGATCTGATGCAAGCCGTACGGCTTTGTAGTATGCTTCTTCAACTAGTCCCAAAGCTCCTTCGACAAGCAAACTTGATTCAGTGACTGAGAGGTCCCATGAGACCGGCTCCAGATTTCCTGATATGGCCGCTGCGATTCCTTTGTCGTGAGGAGGTATGATCTGGCAGCCGTTTGACCAGTAAACTTTGTATCCATTGTCTTGAGCTGGGTTGTGGCTTGCAGTTATCATGATACCAGCCGCGGCTCGCAGCTCGTTCACTCCAAATGGCACCAGAGGAGTATGCGTGGGGACCTCATACCACCATACCTTTATCCCTCTGGCGACGAATGCGGCAGCGGCCAATTTGGCAAATTTCTTGGAGTTGTGTCGTGCGTCTCGGCCAATAACCACACCTTGCTTTCTAGAATGCGGCAACGTCTCCAGTAGATAGGCTGCAAGGCCTTGTGAAGCCTGTATGACTGTAAGAGAGTTCATCCTCGCGAAGCCCGCTTCCATCTTTGCTCGCAAGCCAGCTGTTCCAAAGGCAATCCGGGTTCGAAGGCGGTTTTCCAGCTCGGCGTCATTGCCTTCTTCTAGTAATTTTGAGATTTCATCTCTCGTGGATTGATCCTGATCTAGCCTCAACCATTCCCCGGCGAGCTCTTGCGTGGTAGGAATTGCCATGATGGGAGTGGCATATGACGAGAAAGTTGAAAAGGGAGAGTTTGTGCTTCAACGCGACAGCTCGCGAGATAGACGGTTTATAGGTCAAGAGCCAGCTTCAGGATGACTTGGAAGTGGTATTCTCCATGAAATTCTGGTCGTAACATTTGATGCTTAGATTAGTGATGCGATGGCACACGATGCTACCTGAGACTCGGAGTCGGAGTCTTTTGACTGGAGCGGCGATGGCCGGTGGGCTGTACTACTCAGCCTGTGGATTGTCAATATCCTGAAGCAGCAGACATTCGGATCGACTATGTCCGAAATGGGAGTATGGCGTTGTTGAATTCCAGGAGTAAGGTCTGGCTGTCCTCCCGATACTGGTGCTCGATCAAGTGGCGGCCATGCAAGGAGACCCTGGAATGCAATGCTAGTGCTATCAAGCGAGGGAGGGACCAGATGTCAAAGCTAGCCACAAGGAATTATCTCCAGCTTCCAACCTCCGGTCCCTACCTACTGCTACCTCCCTCTTACACTCGTTAGTCCTCACCATGGCTACCTCAATTGGGAGTAACAAAGCTTCCAGGACGGTGCCCGAGCTGTCCCGGAACGATATCGAGGCACTGATCGCGCAAGGACGACACATATTTCTACTCGACGGAAATGTCATCAGGGCAGATCCTTGGCTGAAGTATCACCCAGGCGGACCAAAGGCCATTGAACACATGGTGGGCAGGGACGCAACTGACGAAGTGAAAGCGTAAGCATTTGGAATTATTGCCACCAGCTAAGACCAGGATTGACCATTATTATAGCCTACATTCGACCGAAGCTCAAAACCGCATGCTCACATATAAAATCGGAAGATTCGAGGGACCGTGGCAGAATTTTGTGCCCCCAATTCAGGGTGGAATTTTCAGGAGCCAGGAAGAGTTGGAGAGTGCGCAATTGGCTTCACAATTAGCCATTGAGGATGATTCGAGCGCGGAGAACTCTCCACTACCTTCACCCATATTCGATGCGGTAGATGTCGCTTCCGCAGCTCGCCAAAGACGCGGAGTGCTAAGGAGGGACAGCGATGGAGCATCCAGTGCAACCTCAGTCTCTTCTAGAGATCTGGAAGAGGACGAGCCGAAGATGTCACATATGGACTTGAGGACTAGAGAAGAAATTCGACTAGACCTGGCGAAATACCCGCCGCTGGACCCAGAAATGCAGGGAGATATTGTGCGCAAGTACCGATCGCTGTATAAGCGCATCCAGGACGAAGGACTATTCAACTGCAACTACACTGCCTATGCCTGGGAGGTCCTTCGCTATTCTTTGCTCTTCCTCACCAGCCAATACTTCCTGAGGAAGGCTTGGACGCTGACTGGATGGAGCGCCACTGGTTCATATGCGCTGAGCGCCGTCTTTCTTGGGTTATTCTGGCACCAGCTGGTTTTCACTGCTCATGATGCAGGTCACATGGGCATAACTCACAGCTACCACGGCGACTCTGTCATCGGTATGATAATTGCAGACTTCTTGGGAGGTTTAAGTTTGGGGTGGTGGAAGAGGAATCACAACGTGCACCACATCGTCACGAACTCGCCAGAGCACGATCCAGACATCCAGCACATGCCTTTCTTCGCCATCTCGCACCGCTTCCTCGAGTCACTCCGATCCACCTACTACGAAAGAATTATGGCATTCGACGCCTTCTCTAAATTCGTCATCTGCGCCCAATCCTCCCTCTACTACCCGATCCTTTGTTTCGGCCGCTTCAATCTCTATCGCCTGAGCTGGGAATACCTCTTGTCAGGTCAAGCGCCAAGCAAAGGACCAGCCTGGTGGCACAGATACTTCGAAATCGTCGGACAGATCTTCTTCTGGTCCTGGTTCGGGTACGGCATGCTCTATCGAAGTCTCCCAACTACATTCGACCGCATCATGTTCCTCCTCCTCAGCCATGCCGTCACAATGCCCGTCCACGTTCAAATCACACTGTCCCACTTTGCGATGAGTACCGCAGATCTAGGCGTCAACGAATCGTTTCCACAGAAGATGTTGAGGACGACTATGGATGTCGATTGTCCCCAATGGCTGGACTTCTTCCACGGTGGTCTACAGTTCCAGGCTATTCACCACTTATACCCTCGCATTCCCCGACACAACTTGAGGCGAACACAAAAATTGGTCCAGGACTTTTGCGATGATGTTGGCATTCCTTATGCCATCTATGGGTTTGTGGATGGCAATAAAAAAGTTCTTGGTGTTTTGGAGGATGTATCGAGGCAAGCTGCTATCCTGGCCGAGTGTCAAAAGACACTTGCCGCAAGCAAGGATTATGGTCTCCATTGACTGAAGACTCGATCTTGCAGCGTGCAGAGTCTGGAGTGAATTTTGGGAGATAATTGATATGGGGCGTTTTAGCCATATCTCACAGAATAGTAAAATTAATTAGACGGTATTGATGTCTTTTCATGACTCCGATCTGGAAATTCGGCTGATATATGATCACTTCTTGCGATACCCGACCCTAATCCTATCAAACTTGACCATTCTTCCATTGTGTCCGTTTCATAGTCATGATATGAGATGTCTTGAGAATAAGAAGAGAGTCTTCACCTGGAACTGTGCTGTTGCACTTCTGTATAAATGTTCCAATACCAAGTACTCAGTAGTCCAATGGAACACAATTCGTTCCCTTCTTCGGGAAACCTGACTGTCCGAAAACAAAGAGTAAGAAAATAGAGTTTGAGAAAGTGGAGAATGGATTTCCTTTTTGGTAGATATGCTTACGTATCATGTGGCCGTAGACATGAGTCGATCTTCGCATTAACCTTGAACTTCGTGTCATCTCAATCTTCTCTTGTATCTCAGTCCTCGTTACATCTTCCCCGTTAAATCTGAGTCTCTCTTACTTCTCAATCTTCGTTAGATCTCAGGCTTCGAAATCCTGGAGGTTGGAGAGAAGAGGGGGGGGTTTAGAGGACGGGTATCTTAAAATCTAGTTCCATTCATGTTTCTAGCCAAAAACTTGACACTGCTGTGCAGATTACATGTGACCGAGGACAGGAAATGCAGGGATAACCGAGCGGTGCTAGTACGTTCAGATTCCGACTCTAGCTAAGTCGTCGATGGTGGCGTCACGAGTTCTAAATGCTTTTGTGGCAAAGCCGTGGTAATATTTCCACGTCCTTCATTGACTCCACAGACACCGAAACCGAAATGAAATAAAAGTATACCTTGAGAAACGCCGGCACCTTACCCATTCATTCTTACATAAACCGGATCAAATCTTGAAATCATGCATCCAAGCACACGCAAAGTCTAGTAACCGTGGTTGACCAAGCTCTTTCCAGCATCCTCTCGGGCCTTTCCGTACTTCTTGAGACGGATGGCCTGGACCTCAATGAAGCCGGTGGTTGCGGAAGGCTCGAAGTCTCCAATCTCGTCCATGGACGACTCGGAGGCATCGTAGAGCTTCTCGGTGTCAGACCAGCGACCAAGGACGATGAAGTTACCCTTGTAAGCACGGCATCGGACTGCTCCATTGACGTTCTTCTGGGAAGCGGTGATGCAGGCAGAGAGGAATTCCATTTCTGGGGAGAAGAAGACACCGTTGTAGAGGACTTTGCTGTAGTTTACGGTGATGAAGTTGTCGCGGAGAGCTCGGACTTCACGGTCGAGGGTGAGACCTTCGATATCAACATGAGCGGCACGGAGCATGGTAAGACCTGGAGTCTCGTAGCAGCCTCGGGACTTCAAACCGATGAAGCGGTTCTCGACGATGTCGATTCTGCCGACACCGTTTCGGCGAGCGATAGCATTGGCCTCGAGGAACAACTCAACGGAATCGGTGAAGGACTTTCCGTTGCTCTCGAGTTTGACGGGAAGACCCTTTTCGAAGAAGAGGGTGAAGTCCTCTGGAGCGTCCGGTGCCTTCATTGGATCGACAGTCAACTTCCACATATCCGCTGGGGGAGTGGTGTTTGGGTCTTCCAAGATGCCAGCTTCGTAGGAGCAGTGTGCCAAGTTCTCGTCCATTGACCATGGTTTGCTCTTTGTAGAAGTGACGGGGATGCCAGACTTAGCAGCGTAATCGAGCAAGTCGTTTCGGCCAGCGAAGCGGTTATAGAATTCGGGCAATCGCCATGGGGCGATGACTTTGATGGAGGGTTGGAGGGCGTAAAATCCGAGTTCGAAGCGGACCTGGTCGTTGCCCTTTCCTGTGCAGCCGTGACTCACTAACGTGCAGCCTTCTTCCTGTGCCACCT
Source organism: Venturia aucupariae (assembly GCA_003693225.1). Classification (NCBI taxonomy): domain Eukaryota; kingdom Fungi; phylum Ascomycota; class Dothideomycetes; order Venturiales; family Venturiaceae; genus Venturia; species Venturia aucupariae. The sequence continues at coordinate 1,718 of QWZN01000243.1, read as the reverse complement.
TGATCATACCGCGAGCAATGATTGGGCGCGCCAATGAGGTTCCCAGGAGGTAGACGTTCTCGTATATACCGTTGCACTGGTCGAGGTTAGCTATCGACTATATACAGAACTCAGGAGTCCTACCTGGATGCTAGGGAAGCACAATTCCTCGACGAATTCCCGCTTAAGATCTGCCACTACACACTTGAGCGCACCGCACTTGACAGCCTTCTCTTGAGCGGCGGCGAAGTCTTCTTCCTTGCGTCTTGGTTAGTCGGAGGTCCTGTTGTAAGATCGTCTTGAATCATACTTGGCCCACGTTCGCCATATAGCAAACGACTTCATAGTTTTTCTCGATCAACCATGCGAGGATACAGCTGGTGTCGAGACCACCGCTGTATGCTGAATCGGATTAGACGTGTAGCAAGGGATTGCGGGCGTGTCCTCAGACTCACCAAGGCACACCTACCCAGTGAATTAGTGATTGTCAAGCAATTGAGGTTGGCAGCATCACTCACCTTTTCTTTGGCCATATTGAATGATGATTACTGTGTAGTGACTGAAGTGCGAAGTAGCTGTTGTAACGTGCAATGGGTTATGACTGCCAGCGTGGTTCCCCAAAGGTTTTATCTGAACTTTACCCCTCGCTAATATTTTTTGACAGCTAATTATTTGTGGGTCAAGCTCCTCTCACAAGCTCAGCAGGCTTTGATGGCGGGCGGGCAGACTGGAAGAAATTTTCTTTTGCCGTAGGCGTGCCCTGCCAAAGCCTTCCATGCCATCATATTGCACAAGGCTGGCTCGAAAATGCCGTGTCTATTCTGCTCAAGCTGCTGCAGCATGCATGGTGAAAATTTCATCGACTTCGTACCACGCTGATGGGACAAGAAGCTGGATAGGAAAGCTGCTTGAAGCGGCAAGACGCTAGCCTAAGCTGGCAATATACATAGCCGCGGGACCAGGACATTTTAAACCGTAGTTCTACCGTAGACTAGAATAACTTCTTTACTTTTATACTATTTATACTAGATGCTATCTTCTATATAAACGGTTTATATATAGTATAGCTCTATAACGTTAATTTATTTTTAATATTAGAAATATTATACTATAATCTAGATATACTATTATTTAGATAACCTATCTAATTCTAGAGATAGTTATTAAACTATTATAAAAAAAAGCGTTTATATAATATCGGGAAAAGTATATTATACTAGATCTATCTAATTCTAGTAAAACTACTAGAACTACTAGTTCTATAGTACTCCTACCTAGTCTACTAGAAAATAGTTTCTTCTTATACGTTATACTATAGACTATCTAGATCTAATAGTCTAGACCCTAGCAAATAGGGGCCTAGGCCTAGAGGAAATAAGAGAGAGGACTTAGATATTTCTAGATATTTCTATAGTAAACTTTAGTAGAATAGATCTATTATCTATTAGAATAAAATAGTAGTATATACTATTAGATAACGCCTACGCGAGTAAATATAGGGTTTCGTACCTTATATAGAATAAAATATATATATATATATAGTCGTTGTAAAGTTAGCTAGGATAAAAAATAAGCGAGGTTAAAGCTTTTACCTTTGAAAACTCACGTTTTCTTATACATCCCTCCACGTATAGTACCTATAGACCCTGTAAATTTTTTATAGACTAGTATATATCTATACTATAGCGTATTAAAATATTTAGTAATAATATTTAGTAGTTACTTAGAAACTCCTAAAA
>QWZN01000242.1:0-27619 GCA_003693225.1 Venturia aucupariae | reverse complement strand
TTGCGGCCCCGTTCAAATCAAACAGTATAGGAGAACTCACAGCTGCAACGTTGTCCAAGGACAAGTATCCAGCGTATCCCAATTGTCTACCAATAGCGGCATATCTGAGGACTGGGTCCATTCCCTTCGCATCCATGGCTACCGCAGCAGCTTTGAAATGCTCCACGAACTTGCCAAACCGCAGAACCTTACGAGCCAGACCAAAGTTCTTCTTCATCGACTCAAACGGAGCGATGGTCGCAGCCGGGTTGTTCGTTCGGTAGAGATACCATGCGTAGAAACGGGAGAAGTATTGGAGAGTTCGGAGGACCTTGTCGCGGCCGGCTGTTACATCGCGTTAGATTCTGGATAATTGCTTGGTGGTTTGGCGTGCCATCTTGTATTGACAAGTTCTCCTCTCCCTCTCCCTCTCCGCACGGAGCGGGGAGTAGGACGAAGACGTACCTGTTAGGGCGACGAACTTGAGGTAGTGGGTCACCGTAGGGTGATATATTAAAGCGTCTGCGACCATTGTGAGTTTATTGTGCTTGCGATCAGCTTAATTGTTACTGTGAGAGAGGAGTGAAGATGCAGAGGGTGTAGCAGGCGACCGTAGGCTTGTGATTACAGGCATTTGTTCTTGCAGGAGGTTCGGCAAACTCCAGACCGAGGTAGTTCTGGAGGTAAGGGATAACTTGGAGGTAAAATTGAGTTTGTGACCAGCAAATTATTGCACGAAAACGATCGGAACGCAGATTGATCAATCTTTGCGTATCACAGTACACACCTTGGGCAAAGTATCGAGGCATATTATAAGCTTGTGGTCAGTATCCGACGGCCGTGCAAGAGATACAGGGTGTGGCTACGGGAGTCGAGAGACGGCTCCTAGGTATGTACTTCTATGTTTTAAAAACATCTCTCAGCGCCGTATTTGGGCGCGATGCCGCGATCATACGCGAATCCAGTCCCTTGCTTCCTGCTCTTCTCCTTGTAGTATGGAGAATGGAGACAGACACAGAGTCCTGCACGCTTGTCTCGAAGGGGAGTGCGGGATGAAAGGGGCAAGTAATCAGATGTAGGACCTCATCGACTTGAACGCTCGACTCAGTTAGCTACACGCATCGTTGAGACCAGGTAAGATCATCTCCTCATTGACTTCTTCACATGTAGACCAATTGACATGCCATCGCAGCTTCAAACCTAAACACGAACTATACACGTACACGTCCAACGACGCGTTCGCCTCGATGTCCTCAATCGTAACCGCCATTCCTTCTGGCGTCGTCAAAGAATGGTGCATTCAAGGTCCCCGCGTCTTTGGGTCCGTAAACCCAGTGTTTGGAGAATGCGCCAATGCAACTCGCGGCACCTATCCTTCCGACTTCGAGACCATTTGCTGCGATGGTGATATTGTGGACACAACCAAGGATCTCTTCCGGGCTGGACGTGGACAGACTATTGATCTGGAGAACCTCATCTGCTGCCGGATACAGGGGGCTCAACAGGGCGGTTTGATGCCTCTTGTTGTTGGATCTGTCACCCAATGCACAGCTGGTACGCCTGTTCCGCTGGCAAGTTTGGCAGCTACGAACACAAAGAACGCGCAGAACTTCCTGGTTACATACACAAGTGCGTCTTATGGCTCGTCAACAACGGGAGACTTCATACCCACGGAATCACCGTATTGCCTCTGGGCATATACGGCGAGCGGAATGGCCATGACAAACATCACTGTCGCTGCGCCTGAGATCACGACACTGAGCGGCTCAGCGTCGACGCTTGGAGGAATCGGAGCGCAAACTTCTAGAACGACGAGCAGAACCACGGGGACCACCAGCTCGTCCGCTGCTGTGAGACAGAGTGGCACTTCGGTCTCTTCGACTTCCGCGGGATCAAAGATTTCCTTGGAAAAATTTCGATATTTAATGATTCTTTTGGGTTGCACAACCATAATAGGCGCTTGCTAGCCAAGCTTATACATACAGGAATTCTCAAAAGTTGATCCGCCTCCGACGAGCCCCCAATACCTAATTCCATTTTTCACCCGCTTATACCATCTCTTCTCTAAAAAATTCCTCTTGTTGTGGTCTTGAAGTCTCCTCAGCTCCGGATCAACATCTAAATTTCTGCAGGTCCGCCAGGGAACCAAAAATATTGATCACTGCTTGAAGATGATGTATGTATCTTGAGATTCTCATCGAGGGGCAGGGTATTGACGCAGCTCATTGTCCTTCTCCTCGATTACAAAAGCAATGGCATCAATAGCTTGGGCAGGGGTTTGTGGTACATAATTTTTTCCAGAGGGTTGAAGACTCCAACTGCGAGCTGAATTTTGATTTATCGTTCAACTTCCCTCTTTTGATCCATCCTTTGGCGATAGCAAGCTGTACTGAGTTTGAGCCGGATACTAAGTTCATTCATTCCCTTGCGAATGGCGTCCAAGGTCTTTGTGAGACTTAACACCAGCCTGGGCAAAATCTTCTCCACAACAGTCACAACTGCCGGACCCAAATCGGACAAGCTGGACAGTCTCACGATGAGCCTCGAGCTCGAAATGGTGATGAAAGCGGATCTTGCATTCCTTGCACTCATATCGACATGAGCTACTGGAGTCAAGTTGATGTTGTACCAAATGATCCCTCAATTCTTCCAATTCCACATGCTTTCGACCACATAGGAAGCATTCAAAGTGGGTTCCATAAGTCTTCGAGGCCATAGGAATTGAACGGGGAGCCGTGGTTCGGAGTGTCGCCCGCTTCGTCCTCGACCCTAATATCTGCACCTCTTCTGAGCTTGTGTATGCGACCACGGACGGTACTGATATTTCTGGCAACGATGTAGCTGCGCTTGGACCCTCATGTTTGACTTTGCCCGATATTGACAGCGGGCTCATTTGCAGCATGGTATACGAATCTACAGGATCACTCAATGGGATATTGAGCTCGTCCGGATACACAAGGAGCTCGCTCTTTGACTCGGTATGGCCATCATGAGGACACGAGTACAGGAGGGGCAACCATTGCTCCTCGCATAGCTGATGTTCCTCCACGGACTGCACAGACTCATATGCAGCCGCTTCGCATGGAAAATGATCTTTTCGGGGCTCGTCCTGCCTTCGAGGTGCTCCACACTCATGTTTGCGATACGCGTCTTTGCGAGAGAATCGATGCTCGCATGTTGGAGAGACAACGTCTCCGGATCCAGTATGTTTCGCGTAATGTCTTCGCATATCACTCTTTCTTGTAAATCTAATGAGACATGGCGTATAGGGACAGACATACGGCTTCTTGTTTTCATGCGTGTTGAGGTGGTCGAGAAGTATAGCTTTTCTTGCGAACTTTTTACCACAGCTCGGGCGGTCGCATGGAAATGGAAGTTTAGCGGCGTTCATTGCTATGAGATCCATGGCCTCCGAGGCTTTGGAACGGCAGTGGGATATAGTATCTATGACTAAGCCCTATTCTTCCTGGAGGTTTAACGATCGCTGACTAGAACCTCAAGGGATACAATCATCTCACCCGGTCTGAATGCGTCGGACCTGGAACCCGAACTCTGAGTTGAGGTACCAATTGCTCTCGATCAAGCACACAATGGAAGACGCGTTAAGGCAGCCGCTGCTTTTGTCTTTGGCATGGCCGATAGATCAAGGCCATGCCTGCCTAAGAAGTCCCAAGGTTTCAGCTCTTGCACTGCCATCGTGGGATCACCGCGGCGTGCGCGGGAACGCGGAAGCACGGGACGACCCCTTGGCGATTGGTCCTAAGTCCTAACGCCAAAGCGCCACCTAAGGGCCAATTGGATGCGAACATTGGATGCGAACATTTACGCTGACTTCTCCAGGATAATCCTTAGGAAATGACCGCGGCCAGGCGTTTGATCAATCCCAATAATGACTCACAGGGGCAGATTCAGTGCTTTTTCCCTCTCGGCACTGCGCTATGTTGGAGACTCGTCACAAAAAACATCTTTCCAGACACGCCTTTCTCGACCGACTCTCTTGCCGCAGCTACGACAGACGCTATACGTTCACCGCTGAGTCCAGCCTCTTGGGAACTTGCATGCTCTATCTGTCAGTAATCGTACCCGCGCTGCAACCGCTTGGTTTGCTGTAAGAAGCGTCTTGGGTGCTCATCATTGATTTACCCTCTCAGTGGTGACTGATTACCATCTCTACTTCGACAGGATGTCCGTGCCGCTGAATGATTGGCGGTTATTGAGATGGCTGGCAATAAGCCATCTAATTAGCACCAGTCCACTTCTGACGGGATCTCGAGTCCATCCTTTTTGTTGCGCTTCACCAGCCTAGCACTCAAGTCTGCGAAGCCTCTGGCAACATGCGATTTTGAGAATTTCTACGAATTTATCGCCGTTGGTAATCGGTAATCACTTTAAAGTCTGCCGTCCTGTCTGGATATTTCTCCTGCGGGCTCGCACACGAAGCCACAGCCATCAAGGATGTCAATTCGATCCTTGTAAGCTGTTTCATCCTTGGACAGACACCGAAGATACGATCGGACGACAAAGTTTCATAATACCTAATAGCGGAAGATGGAAAGTCTCGCAAAGGGAAACGACCTGCAGATGTGCAGCTTCTGGCAGTGACATTCACGTCACATCTTGATTACCACCCAACTGATCTCGAGATAGTCGTGTAAGCATGCAGTAGCGCAAGGGAAATGCGTCCCGAAAGGCAGTTCTCCAAGCTTTTTGCAGCAATCTTTGCTCTAGTGCCAAAAGATAATAAGTCAACCTGAATTTTCAGATACAGGTTACGCTCGCTCGTCACCAACGGATGGTTCTTCGCATCCTTTATACCATGCCGGGAGAGCGGTCGCTGGCGTCGTTGGGAGCCTAATCGGGATCGCCCCATGTTTCCGTCTCCTTGCAATGCAGGTTCGCCATACATGGCTCTCAGCCTCGAAAGAGAGAAAATTCACTGCCTTTGATAGTTTGTGAGCTGCATCAACCGAGATATTATCAGTATAGATGACCTCGTGTCTGGCAGGTCGTTCACTGCCATATGGAGAATATATACTTATATAGATTGAGGGAGCTCAACAACTTTATGTGCTTTAACTTTCCACGCTCAAAGCTCGCCGCCTTGAAACGCTAGAATCATCCTCAAATCGATCCTACCAAAAACCCCAATACGCGATATCCACGGTCTCGACAGGACTCACCAAAGCGGCGCTTCCCACAGTCACGATGACCGACATTAACCCACCCTCACTACCATCCACGTCGAGACTGCAAAGCCGCTCAAGCCTCGACAGCTCAACCATCGCTTTCGGCGTCGTTGCGACTTCACTGTGGCTGGCATCATCGTTACCTACATGCAGTAAAGGCATCTTCGCGATACTAGCCACGACCCAACTCGCCCCATGGCCGATACAGAACTCGGGATTCATCGGGTTGGGAGCGTAACCGTGATCACAGAAGAAGACGACTCAATTGAAGCATGATTGTGAGAACCTCTGTGTCTGCATGCATATGGTGAAATCGCCACTGACTTTTCGATATAGTAAGGTCTATCCTCTGGACCGAATGCATGAGCATACTCAATAATATCAAAAATGAATTGCATACAGTGGAATGGTCAAGAGGAGCTTTGAGCAGTACGCGTAGAAATGATTAGCTGGTATCTAAAATCATGATAAGATTACCATTTACAAAGCCAGAGCTGTCAGCAGCGTATATCCTGAATCTTAAAAAAAAATCCCGAGTCTGAAATACACGTCTCAGGATACACTTGCACATGCTGCTCCTTGCTTGTGGAAAAGTGCTGTCAGTAGGATCTCTCTAAAGAATGGATTGTAGAGGGCTTGGTTGATAATGTCTATCTGGCGAGACAGTATACGGTGTCGAGATTATCACGCTTTACTGAAATCTCGAGAAAAATCTCATAGTGTATTCGGGCTTAACCATACCTCGCTCTTTCCGTTCTTATTTTCCTTTGGTACAGACTTGATTTACCTACTCCCCAAAACCACTTTCGTATAGGTCCACTCAGCAGGATCGGCTAATGTGCTAATCATCGGCGCTATCTCCTTACTGAAAAGCATCATCTTTCAATTCTGTGGCGCTACGTGCAGAGAGACACGAGTTGGTCATGGTGATGATATGATCATAATACCTCACAAAATTTCGGTATTCTTACCACTTTAGCTGAAATTATCTTCGACGGTAGTAGTTTACCTAGACTAGAGTCTCTCCAACCACGGTATCTAGGATAACACCACCCTTTCCAATCGCCTGATTCCCGTCGACTTCGACATCCTCCACCATCCCCCCTACCTCTCCACCCACCTCTCCACCACTATCTCCATCATCTGCGCCTGTAATGCCACCACCACCAACAACAACCACAGGACCCGCCGCCACCACCAACCCCATTCTAGCATTTAGCGGCACATATTCCGCCGCCTCGGCTCTGAGCACGAAAGGTCGTGGTTCGTACCAGTACTGAGCATTCCCATTCGGCATCATCATTTCCCACACGCCCTCGCCGACTTTCTGGATACTACGTGGTTGCATCTGCTGGTGAAGCAATGCGTTCCAGTGAGCCTGCTGATAGTAAGCATTCACGAAATTGCGTGCGTCATTGTTGGCACCGTGTTGATACTGAAATAGATCCACATTAGCAAGGGTGTAGCCGGCGCGCGCGTAAGGGTTAGTGTTCTGGAGGGCAGGGGTTGCGAGGGCGTAGGGATTCGTCTCTTGGGATGAGGAGGAGTATCGGGATCGGTTTGGTTGGTACTTTTGCTCTTCGAAGGCCCGTTGCTGCGATGGGGAGAGGCCGAGATGACGTGATCGGTTGCGACCGTGGACATATTTCGATTGTTCAATGGTATTTTGGGTCATGGTTTCGATGGACATGTTGCTGTTGTATCCCAGACTGTAGGGATCGAATTGCTGGACCTGCTGCTGGGAAGATTGTGGGTCATAGCCTGAAGGATAGCCAGTGGCTGGAAACTGGTAGTATCCCTGCCGTCCATCCTGAAAGTAGGTCACTAGGAACTTACATACCCCGCTTCTTCTTCCCAAATAATTCCATCATGTCTACTCCTACACTATCTCCCTACGGCTGGTCCCCCGTCCCCCGCTCCCTCGATAAATTCCTCGCTAACACCTCCTCCTCTAACTCTAAACATTTCCTCGTATCCTCGATCCCTTACCCTACCGATCCCATCTCCACCTAAACCCTTAAATACGTAATATCAAAACTGCCCCCCTAAACCTTAAACCACTCCCTCCGCGTCTACGCCTACGGATACGTAATCCTAACCTACTACTTCTCCGCCTTCCTCGACGTCGATAAATACCCCTATTTCGTATAGACGTTTTATCTGACTTGTTTACTATATAATATCGGTACTACTAAGGAGTATCTATTAAGTATAAAGATAAGTTTTAATTTTTTTAGGGCGGTAGTTGCGATAGGAGTTTTAAGGGGGATAGGTAGGAAGGGGGATTTGGTTAAGGGGGTTAGAGAGGCGATTTTGAGATATTAGGATTTAGGGGGGAGTAGGGAGATTACGGCTATTAGGGGACTTATTTAGGTTGTTACTATTTTGGGTATATATATATCTACTTCCGTCCCTATATTATTATTACCCCTTTTTATTGTCCCCCCGTTCTCTTCTTCCTAGGTTATTTCTTACTTATATTTTTTTGTCTTTAGTTTGTTCGTTTGCTGATTTTCTTTTAATTTTTTTAATAGATAATACGGGGTTATATCCTCATCTTATCTATCGGGAGACTATTAAGGGTATTACGAGTAAATAGCCTAGGGAGAAATAGTCGAGTTGTTTCGCGGCTACGATTCGGAAAGAAGTTAGGGCGAAGCCGTAGTATTATAGTACGTATATTAAGGGGTTTGCGGAGATAGTAGAGGGGAATAAGGTTATACGGGAGTAGGATTAGGGAGGGATAGGAAGGGATAGGAGCGGAGTAGAGTAGAGTAGAGGAAGAGGGGTAATTTTATAATAAGGGGTACTAGATATATAGTTATTGATTTTAGGTTTGAAATTGAAGTTTTAGATTATAAGGGGGTTTATTCTAAAGGAGAATGAAGCTACCTAAAGAATAGTAGGTAAATCTAATTTAGCTAATCTTGAAGAGAAGTAAGGCTCTTATAGATTTTTAGCGTTTGTCCTAGCCTTATTATTTCTAAGAGTCTCCTCCTTTACCAAGGAGCGCTCCTTAGAAAAGGAGCTATAACTATATCCTAAAAAGATTATAAAAATATCTACCCTTTACTAAGGAGTACTCCTTAGGGAAGGAGCTATAATTATTCTCGTAAAGAAGTAGGCGCAGGACTATCTCGTCCCTACTATACGGAATAGAAACTCTTACCCTAGCACCACTAATAATAATAATACGGAATAGAAACCCTCGCCCTAGCCCTCCTACTAATAATAATAGTAATAATACGGAATGCAAAGCTCTCGCCCTAGCCTACTACCGACAATAATACGTAATACAAACCCGATTTCTCTCGCCCTATAGGGATTATAAAACCACCTTATAACTTCAAAGAACCTACTTACCGCCCAAGACTATGAACGAACTATCTCGAAAGCGCTAACGCGGTAATTTAGTCGTCTAGTCTATCGAAGACAACGTTAACAAAGTTACCGAAGTTACCGAAGTTACCGTTCGTTCTACTAATAATAGCAACACGGAGTGGAAACCCGATTTCATAAGAGGAGGAGAGGGTGCTCGGGTTTAATATAGAGTAGAAAGGACCTTCTCTCTTCCCTCTCCTCTAATAGTAATAATATAGAGTAGAAACCCGATTTTATAAGAGGAGGAGAGAGTACTCGGGTTTAATATAGAGTAGAAAGGATCTCTCTTCCCTCTCCTCCAATAGCAACAACACGGAGTAGAAACCCGATTTTATAAGAGGAGGAGAGAGTACTCGGGTTTAATATAGAGAGGGAAGAGTACTCGGGTTTAATATAGAGTAGAAAGGATCTCTATTCTATCTCCTCTAATAGTAACAATACGGAGTAGAAACCCGATTTCATATAAGGAGGAGAGAGTGCTCGGGTTTGATATAGAGAGGGAAGAGCGCTCGGGTTTAATATAGAGTAGAAAGGATCTCTATTCTATCTCCTCCAATAGTAATAACACGGAGTAGAAACCCGATTTCATATAAGAAGCAAAGAGTACTCGGGTTTAATATAGAGAGGGAAGAGCGCTCGGGTTTGATATAGAGTAGAAAGGATCTTTTATCCGATAGCATGAACAGAACGGAGAGAGAGAGGGGGAGAGAGAGAGGGGGAGAGAGAGAGAGAGAGAGAGAAGAGAGAGATATTAACGCTTATTCTAGTTACGAATCTAAGTATAGTTAGCTATTTATTTCAATCGGTTCAATTCAATTAGTTTAGTTAGATTAGTTACGCTGCGCTAGAGTAGCTTCGAAATCTAAGTATACTAAAAAACCCTAGCTTCTTACTACTTAGAATAGTCCGTATATAGCCGTCGAAAATAACTATCTTACGAACGTATTTAAAGACTTACTTCCTTAATATTATTACTATTATCAAAGACTTACGCCGCCGCTACTACCGCTACTATAGATAAACCTCTCTCTAACGCCTACCTCGACGAATTCATCAATTCGATAGTATCGCTAGAGGAACTTGCCGCTGCCGCTACCGCTACCGTGAGTTGAAATACGTCTCGAGTTTTAGAGTTAAACTAATATTTCAAAGACTACCGTATTACTACTACTACTACTACTAGTACTTCCTCCTCCCTCCTCGCCTCCTACCATAGCTAGTAAGATAGAGGTTGATAGCCCTCCCTTTCGCGCTCGCTCTCTCTCTCTCTCTCCTCTCCTTCGTCCTCGCTCTCTCTCTCTATCTCCTCGCGTCCCTACGCCACCCTTATAATCGGAAGGTCACGGCCGCCTATAAAAGGCTAAAGGGTACGGCTCCTAAAAAGCCAAGGGTCACGGCCGCCGAAAGGCTAAAGGGTAAGGCTCCTATATAGCTAAAGATACCTACGTAGTCTCGGTCTCCTCCTCTTCTTCTTCCTCTTCTAACGACGACGACGACGATAACGCCGACGATAACGACGACGACAACGACGACGATAACGACGACAACAACGACGACGATAACGACGACGATAACGACGACGATAACGATAACGATAACGACGTATCCTCCCTCCGCCGCCCTTAGGAAGATAGGCTATGGTATTCAAAGACTAAGAATAAGTAGGGTACGTTAAGTAAGGCGACTCAGCGTAAATACTACTATCTTGGTAGGATTAAGGAGGTGGTTAGTATTATTACTACGGCTCCTTATAAGCGTTGTAAGAAGAGGTTATAGGAGTACCGTAAGTACTTACTCCTAGCTACTAACTAGCAAGGTTATACCTACTCTCGCTATCGTAAGGATAGCTTCAAATGCTAGCCTACTACGGCTATTATTATACCTCGGAAGACGCTTTCTAAGCGTAATAAGTAGTTAGAGAAGGAGAAGAAGAAGTTGGAGAAGGAGAAAGAGGAGTTAAGGAGTAAGAATCTAGCCCTCAAGGCCTAAGTTAAGAAGTAGAAGAAAAAGCTCTTTAAGCTTAAGGCTCTATATAAGGAAGAAGAAGAGGAAGATTAATTACGTAGTAGTAGTAGCGTCTCGCCAATTAATAAAGATATTCTCTACCGTTAGATCCTTATATATCCGTGAACTATTCTAACAATTCGAGGATTCCTCGAATATAGTTACTTTATAACTACAACTTATTATAACTACAACACCAAATTAATAGTTTATAGGGGTATTTTAAGTATTCAACTAGTTCGCAAGCTCGCTAGACCCTTTTGACGAGAGACCGAAGAATCGAGTAACCTACGTTAATAAATCTAAATAAGCTACTTAAGGCGGTTGCCGACCGTAAGTCAAGGAAGATTATTACTAGTACCTTCGAACTATAAATTAATACGTCACCTAAAAACTATACAATATTTCCTCTCTCCTCGCTCCCTCCTCTACTACCAACCCTAGGTAATCTACTAGCCCTTCTACTTATAATACGCTACTACAATGCCTCCTACTCCACCTCGCGGCTCCCGACGAGACAGCTATATTCTACCGAACTGCCCTGAATACCTAGGCGATCTATTTAAAGGGCTTCGTAATTACCTCCTAATCGCGCTCGCTTATATCCGTTTCCGTCGACCTCTCGTGTACACTAAAAAGAAGGCTATAATTACGGACTTCGAGAAATAACTAATAAAATACCCGCAAGAGTTCCCTAAATACTACGGGAAAAAAATCAAAAATAGGAAGGATAAGAAGGCGAATTGGTTAGCTTATTAACTATATTAGTAATAGATCGAGAAAGGCCTTATTACTTTTAGCGACGATCCTCCTCGGTTACCTAATCTAATAGGCCTAGCACGTCTTGGAACAAACAATATAATAGGACCTGTTGGAGAGGAAGACGCCCCTAATAGAGCTATTAATATATTAGATAAGTTAGACGAGTCTAGAGCTGCGAAAGTAACGGATAAAGTACTATAGCCTTCTACGATAGAGTATATACTATCTCCTAGCCGAGCTACTAAACTCCAAATTGACTCCTCCCCTTATACTAGCGAGAGAAATGACTTAGTACCGGTAGATACGGATACTAACTTGACGGATATACTATAATAGCCTTCTACGATAGAGTATATACTATCTCCTAGCCGAGCTACTGAACTTATAGACACTATAGACGAAATAGAAATCTAAATTGATTCCTCCCCTTATACTAGCGAGATAAGTAACTTAGTACCGGTAGATACGGATACCAACTCCTAGCCTATACCTATAGCCGTTAATAGCGAGCAATATCCCTTAGTACTAGTAGATGCAGATACTAACTCTTACCCGATATCCGTAGCTACTACTAGCGAGCGAGTACTAGACTCGTCTCGCCTACTACCCGCAGCAATTGATAACGGGCGAGCCGATTTAGTAACCCTAGATACCGTAGATATAGATAAAATATAAGATCCTTCCTACCTAATTCCCGCCGCACTTATCTATAGAGAGCGAGTACTAGATTTATCTCGCCCAGCTCCCGCAGTAATTAATAACGGGCGAGCCGATTTAGTAACCCTAGATACCGTAGATACGGATATAATACAAGATCCTTCCCACCTAATACCCGCCGCATTTATCCCTAGCGAACCAGTACTAGACTCGTCTCGCCTAGTACCCGTAGCAATTACTAACGGGCGCGCCGATCTAATCCCCGGTAACACTCCTACTAGAAGTAGCGCTCTTATTGTCGATAAGAATTTAGTAGCCGTTGAAAATTTAGCAGCCGATAGAGATACTAGAGGATCGTACCGGGTTCCTAGTAACTAGCAGGCCTAAGCAAAGGTAACGTTCTTTTATCCCTTCTATACTTTCTCTTTTAACGGACTATACAGCGTATAGTAGAGATAGCGGAACCAGAGGTCACGCCTAGTAAGAGACTAAGAAGAGATAACGATCAAGAGTTATATTTTAGTAACGACGAAGTAGTAAGTTCCTCTATCTAGCTATACCGAAGCTGATATTTTTAGGCTATTATTAATACCGTACCACCCCTAAAGCCCGCGCGTGTCCGTAAAGTAGAGATAGCGGCAACTATAAAGAAGCCAAAAAAGAAACCTACTATATAGAAGACTCTAAAAGTACTAGCCGGCCGGAAGATAAGTACGAAAGCTAGTACTAAGAAGACTACTATACTATCGACCGATCCGAGCGTACTATAATAGCTGTATATAGGTACTACTAGAGCCCGCCGGAGCCTTAATCTCTAATAATCCCCGCCTCGTTTAGCGCTTATTACCGATAAATTTATTCGTCGACAATATAATGAGGATAGAAGAGGCATTAGTTACGAAATTACGCGTAATAGTAAGATCGTATTAGGGTGCAGTCGGCTCGGAATTAATTTCACCCAGCTTTTAGCGATAGCGAATCTTTTAGTATACGATATATCGAGGCTCGATTCTATTACCAAGAGTAGTACTAATTGCTCTTACTTCCCCCCGAATACTAAAAACTAGGGTAACGTATTAAGGCAAATCTACTATTACTTCTTATTATACTAATATATTACCCGTTTAGACATCTTCGTATTATACTCCCGTGCGGCTGACCTGGTCGAAGATCCGTTATTAGAGAATATAAGATCCGTCGTGCTATATCTATAGAAACTATAAAGTCGCCGCTAAGGAAGGTCAGATTATATTAGGATTATCTATACTAATAGAGTTGATATAGTACTATATTCCAATACGAGTTTTTTTATACGTAGTAGGTAGTAGGTTCTAGTTTCTTTTGATTTCGATACGGTTATATCTTCCGAGTTTTAAGTATCTTCTTAAAGTATAACTATAATACGAATTTGTTTCTCTTCTATCCTTGTTATAATATATTCGCAATGCGAAAATATCGATATTAATATAAGAGTAAGCTTGCGCCTCTTACTTGCGATTAAGTTAAGGGTTAGATCGATATCAACGGGACGTAGTAGTCGCGACTTCCTAGAATAGCTATAGATTTCTTAATAGCCTTACCCTAGTTATATATCGATCGACTAACTCCAAACCGCTACTCTCCTCTTTACCAACCTCTTTATTAATAATCCTATAACCGTCTATCTTTCCTCTTCGTTCTCTTTCACCCCCTATATCGTAGGTAGGCCTCCTCTATAGCTGAGAAAGTACTACTCGTAAGTTTTCTTACAGACCAGCCTCTCTATCTATATACGGTTGCTATAGGAAAAGAAGAGTTATCAAGAAAGTATCCTTAATAGGCGACCTTTACGATAAATAAACAAAATTATTTAGGAAAGAGATTGCTCCGCCACTTTAGAAAGGCCTAAAAAGGTAAATCCTGAATTTTATCTAAAAGTATCTATAGATCTAAATACTTACACTTTAGATCTAGCTAAAGATATAGCTACTACTACGAGATTGAATATATCCTTTAAACCTCCGTTATATCTATCCTTACCTTCCCCCTCGTAGTCTTACTCGACTCCCTTATAGCTACTAAATATAGATATTCCTCTATAGGAGCTTAGTAGGATACTAGTTACAGCTTCAAGCTCGGGCTCTTCTCGTACTTTAGATCTACTACTTTTACTAGATAGCGACCTATATCAACCGATTCGACTATCGTTACCTATTATTCCCTCCGCAGCCCCTAGTACTACTAACCTAGCTATTCCAGCCCTACTTCTACCAACTCCTACTATACTATCGAGCCGTAGAAATTCTCCGGTTTCAATTCCCGTTATTAGTAGGGAAATATCCAGACCGAAGAGGAGCCTCTATTCCTTAGTAGAGATTAATACCTAGCTATATAATAAGCGTACCTATCTATCTCATAATAGTCCTTCTTCAGGATTAGGAGATGTAATTAACGAAGAAATCGGTATATTAGTATTTAGGTACCTTCTAAAAGCCGATAATTCCGGATAGCTTTCTCTATTAACTCCCTCTAATCGAAACGTTCTTACGCAAATCTCGGGGGCAGATCTTACTATTCTATAGATACTAAATCTCCGACCCGGGTATAGCAAATATAAATATATACTTTAGGTTAAATATAAAGAAGAATTTGTCGTAAGTTTCGCTCGATTTTCCTTTCCGTTAATAAGCTAACTTTATAGAAACTCTTATATATCGCTAAATATCCTCAAACCCTAGTCCTATACTAGGGCAAATATATAAATAATTTCTCTTTAATAGTAGCCTCCTCCCTCCTAGATATACTTAAGTGTAGTTTCGTACTAGATAATCTCGATCTTTTAGCCCGTCCGGATTTCCCGTTATTTTATATCGTAGAAGAAAAGATAGATATACTATTCAATTAGTAATAACGAGATCCCTACTATAGACGCGATAATATCGTTATTCTATCTACGATCCTTTAACTTAGTATCGCCAACTATAACTACGGCCCTATATTAAAGAGACCTTTGCTTCCTTTAATATCTAATAGTACGAAGCTAGAGCTATTCCCTCAAATTCGAATTAGTATAAGGCGGTGTCTTAGTAATACCGCGAAGACCTTTCTAGATATATCGTTATCCCTAAAGTCCGTCATCCCCGTCATCCTTAGCCTATTTAAAACCGAAAGGAGTATTTAAGTACTACCCTCCGCTTTTCTTATCTATACGTAAATAGAAGAGGTTCTTCTATTAGCTATATCTCAGAAATCTATTACCGGGATCAAGTTCTAATAACCTACCTTATTGCACGATTTAATAACTAAATACCTTTGGTTAGAACATAATCTTATATAGTATTAAAAGAAATCTAGATTAAGCGATACTAGATTGAAGTCGATGAAGAGAATTTAGAAAGCCTTTAGTAGGGGAGCCGTTCTATACGCGACCGATACCTATTTCTTAAAGGATTTTTTAGCGCAATATATAGGCTCTATATCTTTAGACGAAGAATAATAATGTAGAGTTCGTTCAGCTGCGTAGGCGCTATTTATAGATTACGATAAGACTATAATATATATAGACAACTATCCTTTAAAGACTAAAAAAAGGCGCGCTAGTCTCTATACCTTTTTATACCGAAACGTCGACCTACTCGTAGATAAGATCCTCGAGATAGCGATACGTATTACCGGTATCTAGGCTGGATCGAAGCTTGATTTGGATTAAGTATAACCGTTTACTACGATTAACGTTAAGTATCTATTGCTTAGACCCGTCCCGCGGCTACCCTCGTCTTAGGAATCGTCTAATCCCGAGTTACTCTTCCGCTCATTGGCTGGAGACGTCGACGTGGATAGGAATATCGACGTGGATAGGAATATCGACGTGGATAAGGACGTCGACGTGGATAAGGAAGTCGACGTGGATAGAACGGACGCCTTAGTTAAGAAGAACCATCGATCTAAGGATAGTCGAGTTATTACCGAGGACTATAGGATACTTGTCGATAACTAACCGAGGTATTTATTCTTTTACCAATATTACTAACCCCGCTTTGGTGTCTCGCTCTATTACATATATCATTTATACTCTATGGTCAAAATTATAAGATTAGTATTGTCGGATATCGATAAATATCTTAAGCTACCTAAATACCGAGTTGCTCCTCTTACTAATACCGTACTTCTTACTATAGTACGATACGACCCGAGTATCCGATTTTCGAAAAGGCTCTTAGATCGTAAACTACTTAATTAGTGGACGAAATTGAGGACCTTGATTATACGCAAGCCGGAGGACGTTATAATCATCGACTAGGAGTTTACTTCTATAAAAAGCGGCTTCTTTCTATAGTGGTGCTTAGTTAGAGATAGAAACGGGAAAGAGCTTCTAAACGAGAGGATTAACTACGAGCTGATAGGCGATAAGCTATATAAAAGGTTCCCCTTAGAATTATACAAATTAAATAGTCCTATAGGCTATCGTAGAAATTATAACAGCGGCGATCCAAATTTCGGGTTAATAGAGACCGAAATACGCTCTACTCTTCGCGCTCTTATTAAAGATAATATATACGTCCTCGAATAGAGTAGCAATAACGTCGATTTCAATATTACGAATATATTTCTTAGCGGATAGACGAGCCCTATTAGGTTATTATCTAGCGTATATAATCCGCTTCTAATTATCTTGTATAGGCTTTATAGGATTGGTACGGATAAAAGGTTGACCTCGTATTCGTTAGGTCTAGTTATTCTTTCGTTGGGGCTTTCGGAGTACGTGGATAGCGATAGTCGATAGTATAACCTATCTTGGGATACTACTACTGCGCTGGTAATTACTCGCTATATAGTAGGGTTAAGGGATATCTAGAGGCATATTACGCGGTAATCTTGGTTCTACTATATAGGTATATTTGAGTTGAGTCGAGCGGAATTCTATAGTAGTTATAGCTTAATATCTATATCGAGTATATATCCTTTATCGAGAGTATTTTACCGAGGGAACTCCTTCCAATTCCTTTTTATCCCCGCTATTCGTTCCCTCTTCGCAATTGTCAACGAGACTATATATATATATTTGGGATTTTTAATTATACGTGGTCAACGGTTTAATATCTCTCTGTTCCGAGCCCGTAAAAGGTAGCCTACAGAAAAACCTCCGTGTATAGTATATCCCCTCAAAATATATATTTACTTAAGAGGCTATTCCCGTCCCCTAGATTATTCCTATCCCCCTTTGTATTATAAAGCCTACGTATATTAAGCTAGTATCTAGGCTACTTCTCCGACTCCTATCTACCCGATTTACAGCTCCGGACTTGGAATACGAGGACGAGGTAGTATTACGAACCTATACGCGTCGATAATTATATCTCTTCCGTCCTATCCCTACTTGATTGGCTTATCCCCTATAGAGTCCGGCTATATTAGATATTCCTATATCTCTAGGGTAGACTTACTAGTCTATACCGATTCCGCCTCCTTAATACTCGCTTCCAGTATACGTAGATAAGTATCTAGTACGAAGCCTATGTTATCGGCAACAATAGGATAAATAGCGCTAAAGGTTGTAAAGAGGGCAGTAACGAACGGCGCGAACGTAGTACGTATAATATTAGAGTAGCCTATAATATGTATAATAGTATATCGAGATCTATTGAAACTGATATCGTCTCGTATAGCGTATAAGGCTAATTCGCCTAGGATTATCTGGCGGATCTCGAGGGGTAGAGAGAGGAAGCTAGTTATATTAGGACCGTCAAGTAGTAGAGGTAAAGGACGCGTAAGATTTGACGAGAGCGGTTATTAGGATCTAGGATAAGCGGCCTTTGAATCGACTCTATTATAGGTATAGGACGCTATACTTAGTAATTAAAGAGGGGGGGGGTAGGCGTCGATTTTCTTTAGCTCTTTTATCGAGGTAGTATCTCAGTTTCGTCCACAGCTACTATAACTTAGGTTATAGTATTAAGATTGTAGACTGTACTTATATTTAATAGTAGGGACGGCGTCGGTAGTAAGCTAGTAACGCCCTAGGGTGAAAAGGGTTTATAATATCAAGACTATAGACTGTACTTACTTTGACCAATAGGGCTAGTATTAGGTAATACGCGGGCGACGTCTTAGAAAGATTTGGGCCGACTTTATAGTCTATTATAGCTATAGCTCCCGAACCTAGTACTATTCTTACCCATCCTATTAATCTAGTAAGTCGCGAAATACGTTCTCGATCCTAAGTACTTAGTTATCTAGTAAAACTAGCTATAAGGCTTATATAACCCTAGACTAAACGTATACTATACTAGATTAACTACTCTATCTCTCCTCGCCCTCTAGTACTATACCAACTTCTTTATCCCTAAACCCTATCTATAGCCTCACTCTATCTCTCCTCGCCCTCTAGTACCACACCAACTTCTTTATCCCTAAACCCTATCTATAGCCTCTCTCAATTCCTCTTTCTCCCTCAAGGAACGCTTGGCCTATAGTTTCAAATATTTCCGTTGCGCGTCCGATATATCTCCCTAGTCGTTTGTCTAGGATTGTCGCCCTTTCTACAAGTTAGTAAACCGCCCTAAACGTAAACCGATAGAGTATAACCTATAATCTTCCGCGGCTATATCGTATATCCTTAATATCTGCTATACCTTCGTCGAAGTATCCGCCTCTACCCTAAGGCTATACACTCTGAAATCCCGACTGCTAATGCTATAGAAGTAGCGCTATAATGTCTAATTCTTGAGAGGAAGGTCACCTATTAAGTATTATTAGACCCGTCCTTCTAGTAGTAATATCTCCGGCGATACTACGTATATTTTCTACTCTACCTAACTAAAGTTGTACCTGTCCCATCCATAGTCTATAATCCCCAATATCGAGACACGGTTAGAATCCTTCACGAAACTATCGCGTATCTTCGCGGTCTCGGGATATCGCCGCTAGTATACCTTACTCTAGTTCTCGTCCTCGTCCTCGTCCTTATCCTCGTCCTAGGAATAGAACTATCCCTTCTTATCCAAGATAGCCGTCCCATCGGCGTTTATTATATTTACGTCTCTAACTACCTTAGCAAGGGCCTTTATAATAGCGTTAGTAACTCTTTCAAAGTATTCTCGCTCTAATTCTCCTTCCCTACCCTATCCGACCAAGTCCGGATTAGATCCTTCCGATTCTACGCCAGATATCTTGTCCCGGGTATCGAAATATACCACCTAATTAAAGACAACTATCCTATCTATAATAATGTTTGCTCCTTCCGATTCTAAGCTAGATCTAAGCGTAGATAAGGCTGGGCGTAAGAATAAGCGTTCCGCTATATATATTTTATTACTTAGTTACCAGCCTACTATCAGTCTTAATAAAATATCGTATAGACTATCTAGTACGCACTTCGCGGCGATAAGGAGACCCCGAATAGTACCTATAACTACCTATAGGCCTATCTCGTTTATATTACTATCTATAGCGAAATATCTCTCGGTATCTAGGTCCTTATACTTTCTATCGTTAAGATCTAACCTGTAACCGAGACCCTTAGCCGCCTTAGTAAATGCTAGGCCGTCTACGTAGGTACCGAGTTCGAACTAATTCTCGTAGCTTTCGATAATTTCGTTATCCAGTTTCAATTTAGAATCGGCGGAGCAGCGGAAACCTTTCTCGTACGGGTTGGCGACGCTAAACTAATTATCCGGATATTAGTTCTTTACTATAATATCGTATCCCTACTCGTTTATTACGCGTTATCTATGTTACCTACCTTATTAGATATAGACCTCGCTATTATTATCTCGATATACTTTATAGTCGCTATACCTCGTGCGTTGTTGTCGAGCCGTCGGGGTTATTTCGTATTATTAGTAAAGGTATAAAGGTGTGAAGGTGTGAAGGTATATAGGTATAAAGGTATATAGGTATGTAGGTGTATTAGTCCCTATGGATTTCGGAGGGCTTTCGGCCTCTATATAGTATTTGTTTATTGAACGCGGCGCTTACTAATCTACCTTCTTATATAGCTCCTTTTGTTATCTCACTTTAATCGATATCTTACTTTAATCGACATCTTACTTCAATTGACACCTTAATTGGGGGGCCGCATGATACGAGTAGTAGGTTATACGCGGTACGTCGGTAAGTTATTTCTCGATGCCGACATGCGGTCGGAGTAAGAGGACTATATATACCTCCTATTTATCTTAGTTCAATAACTTCTTCTTTAATAATATCTTACTTTAACCTCTTCAACCCTCTTAATATCTCTCTTTAACTTCTTTAATACTCTCTTAAGCTCCTTTAATACTCCCTTTATTCACAGCCTTCAAAGCGAGTATATAATAATATAATCTTGGATAGAGTCGAACTCTACTAATAATATTTCGTAGTTAGTACTAACGAATCTACTAATCTCAATATAGCTCTAGTCTAACCCGGAGTTTACTTTAACTATTAGAATAAGGATATCGGCGATTATATTAGTCGCCCCGAAGGTAACGTAAGTAGATAGAAGCTCAAGTTACTATTCCTACCGTTGTTAGCCGATTCCAATATGATAATTGTCGGTAGATGGAGTAAGGATGCCCGCATGTATATTACGCGCGCCCGTTTGGATATAGACCACCTAATCTACCTAAGGGTTATACAAAGCTCCTAGGACGCCAATAGTATTAAGGTAGAGCGCTATTATAGATACGTATATACCATGCTGATCTAGGTTAGAGAGGAGAGTAAGAAGCGCTACGATATTAAACTATTTATCTACTACCTTACCGACGACATTGCGTCTACGCGACTTAGAGTCTATAAAGTCTATAACCGTATACACTACTACCCTTTCCTCGAGGTCCTCGACTTAAGCTACGTTACTTTCTTTAATTACTTCCTTAGTAAGTTCCTAAGTAGAAATGTAGACTACAATACTTCGCTAGTAGCCTCTAAGGCGTTGATTAAGAATTACTTAAAGCCGAGCGAGGAGGAATTAGATTATAAGTTTTTCTTCTAGATAAGACTCGTCTCGGGTTAGCTAATATCGATTCTAGGAGGTTTAGATTAGTGAACGGGATTTGGGTTTGGGATTTAGGTTCGGGTAGTATAGTCTCTATTGATTAATTGCTTAATATGGTTTTCGGGTAAAGGTTTAGCTCGATAAAGGATAAGGTAAGTAAGCCTAGTATGAAATGAAGAATTTAGACATTAACTTGCTCAAAGTATATAATATCTTTCAAACCACGAGATGCTGAAATTCTACTATAGAATACGAACTTCTATACTGTCTTAGAGTCTAACGATTATAGCCGATAGACTAGCTATAAAGATACTAGAATTCTACTATAGAATTCGAACTTATACGCGCCGAAATATATTCGAACGGAATTGCTTACTTAAGTACTTTAGAAACTAACTCTTCGCTAGAGACGTCGTCCATCTCCGAGCTCTTATTACTGCAACTATTATCGTCTATAAAGCTCTCTTCCTTATCGCTTTCCGTTCTAATGTCTTAATTGTCGATAAACGAATTAATTTTATATTCGTTTAGCTCGCTATCTATAGCTTCGGGATCCTCCCCTTCGTCGATATGCCCACTTAATCTATAAGTATTACTATTCCGACCTTGGCTACTATCGCTAGCATCTAATCTCGTGTCCCTATTACTAGGGGAAAGTATGCTATTATTTCTACCTAGTAATCGATTAGTTCGCTCTCGAGATTCAATAGGTTCTAGATATATACCTAAATCCTAAGCGACTTCTAATCCCGAGCTAGTAGAGATAATTATAATCCTTAACTAATTATTAAATCGCTGGCGGCTACTATTATCTTCTTAGCGGTTTGCGATATAATTCTAGGCCTATCGTATAATATCCTAAGTCCCGTCTAATACTTTATCCTCAAGTATATCCTCGACGCTGTTACTACTATTAGCTATCTATCGCTATTGAATTTCTCTATCTTGAATATGTAGTTCAGACGGGCTTAAAGCAATCTGCGTAGGGACGTAAGGGAGAGGACGGAGTTTTAGCGGGCTTAAAGAGAATTAAGGTTCCCTAATAGCGGGCTTAAGAATACTAACGCCTATAGAGATTCCTATTAGCTGTACGTTACGATAGTTATATTACCGCGTGTTAACCTATAGTCTCTATATATACGGCGCCCTCGGCTTGCGTAGTATCGTATCGGTATTCTAGCTCTGATATAATTTGAATCGATAGAAGGCTCTCGGACGTGTATACGGTTTGGATATAACTAGTACTATTTGTTCTAGCGGCCAATTCCCTCCATTTCGAGATATATTTGCGGATGATGGCGATTTGATTACCGGTTAAGTTATCTTCTATAGTAAGGTTGTGTTGCATGGATTATATAATAAACGCTATTAGTCTAAGCCCGATAAGGGAGGTAACGATAGAATAATTAGCTAGTAATAAAATATTAATTAACGACTAGTAAGATTATCCTAAATGCTATCAAATCCCGAATCTTATATATATATTTTTCTTCTATTAGATATTAATATCTAGTCAATCTTCGTTATATTATATCTTCAGTTCGATAACCTCTACCGCAGCTAAACTTTTGTCTTAATTAATATTCTTTATTTACTAGTAATTATCTATTGACCTCTAGCTAATAGCTTAATTTATAATTAGGTCTTCTATATATTCTTGGAACTATAGCTAGCTCCTCTATATTGTAATATACTATAACTATCTCTATCTAGTCTAATACTAGAGCCTTGAAATTATACTATTTAGTAGACTATCTACTAGCTATTCATCTTACTTCCTAAGATCTTAGCTCGCAACGGATATACTTACTACTATCTTACTACTATCTCAGCGTCTTCGTCGTCTTAGGTTGTCTGCGTTTAGTACCGCCTTAGTTATAGGCGGTAGTTGACCCCTGGCCAGTATCTCTCGAGTAAACCAAGTAATCTACTCCTATGTAAAAGCTATAAATCGTCCTACACGGTAAGTATCTCGGACGAACTCGTTAAATAATAGAACGATTGAGCTAGCCCGGGCCTCGGGTATACTATCGATACCGGCAACGTTCTAGCGTACAACCCGAAGTATGAGTGAGTTACTATCGTTTATAGACGTAATAACCGTATAATAATACCTATCGAGATCAACTACTGTCTATAGTATCGTATTATTATAAACCCTAGCCCCTCGGACTATTCCGATAACAATCCTATTATTACGGGCCCGACGGAGTAGCTGACTCTAAGTCTTATACTACGGTACATTTTGCTCGCTAATAATAGTTCCCGCTTATACTCTAATAATAGTTAGTAACGGGGCTTATATTTGTATTAGAGGGTCGACTACTTAGTTGCGGCGACGTGAAGATTATACTAGAGGAGAAAAGCCGGAAGCTCTAGGTCCCGAGAGACGGCGTCTAGATAAAGAAACAAATATAACCTCGTCATCGGATTACTAGTTGCGGCGACGTGAAGATTATACTAGAGGAGAAAAGCCGGAAGCTCTAGGTCCCGAGAGACGGCGTCTAGATAAAGAAACAAATATAACCTCGTCGTCGGATTACTAGTTGCGGTTTGTTAGTAGTATCTAGGGGTTAGGAGCGCTCGAAGACTCGCCAAAACTTCTTCGACTATTAGTTTAACTACCCTAGCTAAGATAAATACCGTCGTCTTCTATATCGGAGTCGGTGTCGGAGTCTGAGTTTTGGAGGTCGATTACGGTCTAGCGTGTACTTAGGCGTTCTCGGTTTCTAGGTCTACTAAATCCGCTAATCGAAGTAATACGGCTATATCCGTCGTCTTCTTTGTCGGAGTAGGTGTCGGAGGCTAAGTCTTAAAGGTCGATTACGGTCTATCGTGTGCTTAGGCGTTCTAGATTTCCAGGTCTACTAAATCCGGTAACCGAAGTAATACGGCCATATCCGTCGTGTCTACCAAGTCCGTCGTATCTACTAAGTCCGTCGTATCTACCAAGTCCGTCGTATCTACCAAGTCCGCCAGATCTACTAAGTCCGCCAGATCTATTAGAACTATTAGATCCACTAAGATTGTTTATACGGGCCAACGTAGTACCTCGTTCTCCCGGCGTACTAATAGAGCCCTAGGCTATAACATTGTCTGATTGTAATAACTTTGCGCTAGTACTATTATTAGTACCAGTAATAGCGTATATTACTACGTCTAACGTTTGGTTCTGCCCGGAGTTTCGGAGCCCGTATCGGTTTCTATTACTTTCTAATAATACATCTAGGTGGTTTTAGCGATATTTTTTAAAACTAGGGACTAGGCAGTTGCGGAGAGCGACATTCTCTTTTAACGCGTCCTAGGTCGATCGCTAGCTAATAGCGATATTTAGTATTATATAGGACCGCTATATTTTGAATTTGATGCTAGTAAGATTACCCGGGCCTCTTAGGACGCTATTTAAGAATATAATGAGGTCGTTTAGATAGCTAATAGTAATACCTAGTAGAGGCGGCTATCTATTTCTCGGGGCTAGTTTAATACGGCGTTCGGCTAACGCTATAGTACTAAAAAGTCGTTGAAATTTAGTTATAGCTAGTATATTATTAAGTCCGATTCCGAGTAGTTGCAATATATCTAGGTTTTCGAGCGATTGAGTCTATACCTTCTCTAGAGTACCGCCTAGATTTGGGATACCTACTATATTGGATGCGTATCTACGGACGTTAATTCACTACTATAAGGATCAAGGATAGTTGGATAGAAGCTTACTAGTATTAGTTACGGGTGGGCTTAAACTTAACGTGGTCGGTTATATATATATTAGTATGTATAAGTAAGTATAGGTATAGGAGAGAACGTTAACCGCGAAGTAGATTTATAGTCACCTAGCGATCGATCTGATAAAGGTAAACCGGGTAATACTAATATCACGAAGTAACCTACTTATAGCCGCCTAGAGACTAATCTAATAAAATAAACCTATGAAATACTAGTATTAATAGACATAAAAATAGATCTATTAATTAAAACTGAATATACTAAAGGCTACATATTAAGGAATAAGAAATGATTTCAAGTATTACGTCTATCTCTACGTCTACCTACACCTCCACGTCTACCTATACCTCCACGTCTACGTCTACGTCCACGGCCTCCCCTTAAACCTCCTAACCTAGATACTACTCTACTATCTAGCCTAGCCTAACCGCGTACCATTATAGTATTTATAGGAGCATTGGTTATCTAGGCTGGGATAGGGGCCTAGATACGTACTTTCTTATCACTCTTATTATCTTGGTCCGCTATGACGATTTGAAATTTATAGTTCGGGTAACGGTCGGGATATTCTTTATAGTAAGCGGGGTCGATCTAGGCAACTGTATTAGTAGAACCCTAGTAGATATATATAGAAATTAGGGTACTTCACGGCGTAAAGCCAAACGCAAGAACGCTACCCTATAGTAACTATTGTCCGTAGATACGAGTAGACTTTAGTTAGGTCTACGGAGTCTAGAACTTTAACGAATATATCTAGGTCTCCCTAAAAGTTAACCGGATTCCTCCACGCAAGAACAAATTTAGGGCCCTAAGGGATTTTAAGAAGGAGCCTAGCAGCGGCGATTACTTCGTCGAGATTAATTAAGTTATCTACTACTTCGTCGGGAGCGGTAAAAAGTGAGTTCTCGATCTTAGCTGCGATCTTTAAGTCGCTACTATCGTTAGGACCGATAGACTCGTAAAGGGTAATACCGAGGCTAAAGGCACCTTGGTTTATACGATTTATTTAGATAATCCTAAACTTGTAACTAGTTCCCAGCCGTAGGTATTATTAGACAACCCTAAATTCGCAACCAGCGTCTCGAATATAGATATTACCTAGATAATCTCAAACTATAAACTAGCAATTGTATATTATAACATATAGACATACCCGCCTAGAGTTATTACCTAAATCTCCTAGAAATTGAACAGCTTCCGGAACCCCTCGTTATTCCCGATATTAATACCATTTCTACCCGCTACTACTAGATCGAGAGTACCGTCGCCTAGGACTTGCTTTTCAGCATAATATTCGCTACGGAGGGAGTATAGAAGATTGCGACCAGGAGGGTAGATAGTATCGTTTGGGAAGCCGGAGGCGCAGTCTATCTAGAGGTAGTTAGTATATATTCTATTCTAGCGCAGGTATATCTCGCCGTGGTTTTAGTAGAATACCTTAATTAATAATTAGTAGATATCGACGATATTACTCTATAAGGACTTACTCTAATATACTCTTCGAACGGACCCTATCTATTCTTGTAATAGTCGTATGCCTCCTTACGAATTTGTATGTCGCTACGCGATCCTTTAGAATAGTGGCTAAGCGTAGCTATTCCCCTCTACATTTCATCCCCAAATTTAGAGGTACGGAGATCCAAGGCGTTACCGGCCTTTGCTTTCGATCGAGTTAAAGGTGTACGGCGGATACGAGTATAGCGCGAGCGAGTAGGAGATACCTAGGTTAATATCTACGTATTCTAACAACGTAGGTCTACCATACGCTTCCAGTCTACGGGGACCTAGTTTAAATAATTAGCGGATATAGGATAAAGAGGCTAACTAACTTACGCTTATTAATACGACTAGGTCGGAATATATTTCCTAGAGTACCTTATAAAGCCCCGCTATATTATTTATATTCTTCGGCTAGTCGTTCAATACCGCCAAGATTCGGTCGATTCCGGACTAAGGCGAGCATGCTATTAACGCGCCGGGCATGTTAAAGGCAACGGTCTAGCGGGAAGGTATATAAGATATAACGAGAGATTAGTAAGGATCCGAAGAAAGGAAATAGCGAATAGGTAGTTAAGACTAGTTGGATTGTTAGTAATATAGAAGGATATTTCTTAATAAGGTAGAAGGTAAAGAGAAGAAGGTAATATTTAATTAAAAAGCAAATCGAGAATAGAAACTCGTTTAGTAATTAGCCCAATTTTTAGGGTATTCCTAGACGTCCTACGACTCGGCTTAACGAGGCTATATATATTACTATAAATAATAGGGATATTCTCTCACCAGATTTTGTAGTATTAATAGATAAAGCCCGAGGGAGAGAAGAGTAAAGGAGAGAGCGATATCGAAAAATTAAATAACTACTAAAAGCAAATAACTCCCTATCACTACTCCAAAAAAAAAAAGAAAAGAAGAGTAGAAGGGTCCTCGGTAGGGCCGCCAACGGTGCGGGCTCGAACCGCACGGTTCGGTTTCGGGTCGGTTTGGTTCGGGTTTTAGGTTTGGGTTTAAAGGCTAGAACCCGAACCGAACCCGTACCGTTAATACGTAAACCCAAACCATGGTTTACGGTTCGGGGCCTACGATAAAACCGTTTATAACCCGTACAAAAACCGTTTACAACCCGTATATAATACATAGCTACGTATAATATAGCAGGATAATATTAAGGATTCGAGAAATTCTCTAGTAGTCCTCTAGTAGTTACAATTAATACAATTGCTGAATTTAGAGGTATTTACTTAATTATATTATAAAACTAGTTCGTATATCAACTTTGAAACAAATTCAAGATAGAACTTTAGAACTTAAATACCTTCTCTATCTAAAATATCCTTATCCTCTTTATTCTCGACAATGCCTTCTCCATCCGAAAAGTCCTAATTACTATTATATCTATCTTCCTTATTAACCTCTATATTATCCACGTTATCTCCTTCAATATTAACTAGATCGATAGCGATACTCC
>QWZN01000241.1:0-31864 GCA_003693225.1 Venturia aucupariae | reverse complement strand
TTTCGGGTAAGTACCTTATTCTTATATTTAAGGCGTTGAAGTTCTTCTACCCTCTTAAGATACTTATTCCTCTCTATAGTATCTCGTAGCCTCCTCGCAAGGGTTTCTGGCAGGGTTAGACCTGCCAAGGCATGCTCGCGTTAGTTAGTAGTAGGATCCTCACACGAGGATTAATAGTTAACAACAACATACATGTTCATTATACTATATTACGCATGCTCGTAATCTATATCAAATCTGGTAGCTTAAGACCTTACGAGTATACGACTAACCAACGAGTCTCCGGTACTAAAAAGCTATCCTAGTCAGCCCCTTAAGCGACGCTGCAGCGACCAATCTATATCACCGGATCTTACCCTTTTAGTCCGCTACTATTGGTTATTATACTACTAGTCCTTAAGCAAAACTTCCGCACAAATACAACTAGAAGCGAGACAATCCTCGCCGACTAGATAGATCCGTCGATCGACCAGCCTGTACCAAGGTATATACTAATATCAACAAGTCGACGACCCGCGACTTCCCCGGTTGTAGAGATAATCGACGCCCTGGTCTTATATATTAAGGCAAGATCCAACCACTAGTAAATAATAGGACTTATCAAACTTCGGAGACTGGTTCTTAACTATTCAACTACCAAGATCCCCGTGTCAACGTACGGTTCCCTAATTAGATCGTTGTACCACTCCCCTAAAGTATAACGAGCTTACTAGATTAACTTCTCATTTCCCCTTCTTAATCACGAGGATCCTTCATGCTCCTAGGAAGCTTGCCCCTCCTCTCCTAATATAATATAAGAACTCTTTATTACCTTAAATCCTTTATAGAATCCTACGAAGGACATCAAAACCTCGTCGATCCGGTATTACAAGATTGGATCTACCAGCTAGTCGAGTACTTCCCCGATCCTCCTGTCGCCTTATTAGGGGAATCCCTCGCGTATATTCGTGGGAAGAATACTACCCGTTCTTAGACAATAGAAGATACTCACGAGGTTCTTTCTTTCCCCCAAGATTGGTAGATTGTAGTTAGTGGAACGGGCATCGTCAAGAGGGTAATTAAAGACTTTTAGAAGGCTACCGGATCCTCGCTACCTAAGATATTCGAATACTTCTCACCTCCCTCTTCCCTATTTGACGAGGAAGGATATCTTAGAAGGATACCTACCCCGGAAGCTCCTAGAACGCAACGCTACTTACTAGACTTTCCCCGCAAGGCATTAGTAGTAAGTAGTTTCATAGATAATATCCATAGTATATCCGCCGCTGGCCCCTTAGTACGAGTATAGGGAAAGGAACCCGTGCAGCGGAGCACCCACGACGAGAATAAGGAAGCCTTTCGAGATAATTAGGAAGCCCTCGAGAATAATAAGGAGACTCGAGTACCTAATATAATATAATAGCTTAACGAGGAACAACTTAGGGAAGTCACAACGATAATAGATAATATCCGAAGAATTGAGTAAGCAAAAGCAGTAAAGTAAATCGAGGAAGCACGCCAAGCAGGCTACTCCTAGCGATATCGTAAGGATTAGGGCCGCTGTCTTCAAAGAGGCGGCTTCGAGCGCGTATAGTACGAGTAATAGCTAATAGAGCTACTAGCTCCTCTAACTAATACCCGTAGTACTGATTCTACTCGTAATGCGGAACTAGACCCAGCTCCTCTAAATTCAACCCCTCTAGCTCATGGTCGCAATATAGAGCTAGAACTAGCTCCCCTAAACCTAATTCCTCATGCTCGTCAGGAGCCGGGACTAGCGGAGGCACTGGCTAAGCTCGATACTATCTATAGAGAGGTCTTTAAAGAAAATCTAAGCAAAAGGTACCCTAGACTAGCTAGCAAATCGAAGCCCCCAAGGGATTCCTCCTTGTTATCTGAAGAGGACGAGCCTAGCTCTAGCGACGAGGAAAAAAGCAAGAAGTTCAGACTAGAAGAATATAGATTCTTCTGCCTAGAATCCTCGTCTATAGATTCCGTCTCTCTAGAGTATGGAAAGATAATTTACTATACGGTGTACCCTTTCATCGAGCAACTACGCGACTAGTACGACTCGGTAGTAGGCAAGACGCTACGTTTAGGTATCTCCAAATACCTAAGAGGTACCGCTCTAACCTGGTATACGATACAGTTATCTAGCTACGAGAAAGCTCGACTCAAGTCAGGTACGGGCATTACTTAGTAGTATAAGGTATTGGAAAAACGCTTTAGGATGAGGCTAGAAGAAGCCCTACGAAGATTTAAGGAAAGATATCTCTCTATTAGCGACGTTACTCGCGGAACTTCGGTCGCTGAATATATTATAATAGTATACTACGAGCTCAAAGCCGCGGGCTTTTAGACCGATTACTAATACCTTACGAAGATATGGAACTCGATCGATACGCGTATTCGTACTACTATTCCCCTTATTACTAAAAGAACCATAGTTAATAAGTTTATCGAGAATATCGAAGCTCGCTGCTACGACTTCTAAGATATAAGAAGAAAGCGCGAGTATCTATCCGACCGCAAAAAAGATTATATACAATCCTATACACAATCCTATATACAACCCCCTTTCTCAAGTAAGCCCCCTTTAGATCCACGCCCTAAGTAATCGAGTAGCTACGCGAGTAATTCCCGAGGGAACTACAAACGTAATACTCGCCCTTTTACTCAGAATCGTTTTACAAGCTCTCCCCCTTATACTAACCAACAGGCAAACGAAAGCGAGAAGACGAGAATCTCTAAGACGGAGATTGTTTAGACTCAGACGCTACTATCTAGTAGGGATCTTCCCCCCTTAAGAAGCGAAGATACCCGAGAATACCGTCGAGGCGATAGAGAGGCCTAGTCTAATAGACGGGATCGAGAGAGACGAGGAAATAAAAGACGAGGCGATAATCGCGATCGTAGAGGAAGTAATAAGCGAGGAGATAATCGCGAGAAAAGAATAGGTAATAGGCGAGGAGAAGATCGTCGCGAAGCGTATAGGAATCTTCCCTAGAGGGAGAAAGATCCTAAACGCGAGTATCGAAGCTACTATGTAGCTTATAACCCTAGCGATTCCTTATAGTACGAATCCGAATATTCTTCTCTCGACGATAAGGATGACGAGGACCTACTCGACCTAGAAATAAACGCATATTTCCTTACCTCCGATCTGGTACTAGTAGCGATGTATCTGACCCCTAGTCTAGACGTACTAGATCCTACCCCGAGGAAGCCTTGCCGATAAGGAAATAGAGCCAAATTATCCTTATATCGTATATACCCTTCTTAGTTTGAGTCGAGCAACAAGCTATAGTAATATCTCTAGGAAGCCTATTACCTTCCTCGAAAGCTAGAGTCTTTCTAGTCGCTTCGTGACCTAAACGAGTATATCTCTAAGGTCTATTATACCGACCTCGTTGACGACAACTAAGAGGACCTCCCAATTATCCGAGTAATCCCTCGAGGTATATTATCTATGGTTGATAGCTTTAAGAAGTATAACTATACGTAATACCCGATCCGCTTTACCCTAAAGGGCAGGACAACGAAATGCTGTATAGACATAGGATACCGTATGTTATTAATAGGACGATTATACTTTAACGAGGTAGTACTCCTAGCGGACCCGAGTATCTAGCTTCAGGAGCTTGATAAGCTATAGATACTTTCGGGAGTATTAGGAGCAACTACTACCTCGTAGAAATATATAGTAACTGTATTCATCCCCGCTTAAAGAAATAGCTACAGCGTGTTGCTCGAGTTCAGCTTCGAAGTACGTATCGTCGACGACTTTGGCGTAGGATTACTTATAGGTACGGACGTCCTCGCCCTATACGGAATCGATATCCTTATATCCTCCGGTAGTATAGTCTTCTCCCAACACGACAATACTTCTATACTATTAATGATCGCTCCTCAAGCTTTAGTTATCCCCGAATTACTTATCAAATCATCCGAGCGTACTAAAATACCTCCGCATACTATAGTAGTAGTCCCGGTTAAGTATAGGCTCGGACGCACGAAGGCCTTACGAGTATTGCTAATAGGTAGGGACTATGAGTTTGCCTACCATTTTTCTAATACCCTACGGGAATTCTATAAGGGAAATAGTCGAATCTACAATTAGATTACGGACGAGTATTTCCGAACGGTTATAGCAAGAAATAATAGTAATAGTACCTTGGTTATCCTACTCAACGCATCCCTAGGCATCTTGTCAGCCTGTGAATACTACGGCTGCTACGCTCTCGATACCAACGACTATTACCTAGTAGCTATATAGCCCGAATTGCTCGGAGATCAAGAAACCAAGCTCGATAATAGTATTACGATCTACGGTAATGAACAAGAAGTGGCGCAAATTAAGGCTATAGTGGAAGAGTTTCCCCGGCTATAGGTATCCGAAAGTTCTACGATTAAAATCCCTAAGTACTTGCACGCGAGCGTTCCCATCCTATTATAGTTTGAGGAAGATCCTAAGTTAGATACCTAAACTTACCGATACGGGAGGGAAGCTCGTCAGGAAATCGATAAAGTATTCGATAAACTAACGGAGGAAGGCAAAATGTCCCGTAACCTCTATCCTACCCTATTCGCATTCCCCGTGTTCGTAGTATGGAGAACTATCTAGAATCCCGACGGTACTATACGAAGAAAACCTCGCGTAGTAGTGGACTTGCGCGGGCTAAATACTATTAGTATTAAGGACTCCTATCCTCTACCCCTCTAAGAAGATTTCCTCGCTTAACTGCGCAACAAGAAGTTTATCTCCGTCTTTAACGGGCTATTATTCTTCTACTAATAGCTGATCCGCGAGTAAGACCGACACAAATTCACGGTTAATACTTATAGGGGATAGGAGCAATTCCACGTCCTTATTATAGGCTACTATAATTCGGTATAGTACGTGCAACGGCTTACTATATGGATCCTCGAGGAATTCCCTTAGGCGTATGCCTATATCGATAACTTCCGCGTCGTATCTACTACCCTCGAGGAATATCTCTACTACCTTAAAATGGTATTCTAGAAGCTCGACAGCCTAGATTTCAGATTAGCCCTAGCTAAGAGCTTCCTCGGATTCCCTTTAGTTAAGTTACTAGGCTCCTATGTAGATAGATATAGATTCTCCACGTAGGAGGAGAAGATCGTAGTAGTTCGTAACTTAGCGTTCCCCGTCAACCTTAGCGAACTAGAATTAGTAGTAGGACTTACTAGGTATCTCCGCTACGTAGTTCTATACTACGTGCAACTCAACGAGGCACTGTAAAAAGAAAAAAAGAGATTGCTAATAGGCGTACTACTAAAGAACCTAGCGAGACGAGGATTCGCAGCTAAGCAGAAAGTAGCTAATAACGAGGAACTGCGAGTATTATTTCAAGCTGTTTAGGATAAGATCTGTAGGGATCGCCTACTGTACTACTAGGATCCTGACTAACTACTTTATATTAATATAGATACCTCACGTAAATAGGGTAGTAGTACTATAGTATATTATATTATTAACGATCCAGAACCCTCTTTCGAGGAAGTCGAGATTGAGGTAAAAGATAATATAGAGAAGGATAAACA
Organism: Venturia aucupariae; assembly: GCA_003693225.1. Taxonomy (NCBI): domain Eukaryota; kingdom Fungi; phylum Ascomycota; class Dothideomycetes; order Venturiales; family Venturiaceae; genus Venturia; species Venturia aucupariae. The sequence goes on along the minus strand of QWZN01000241.1, from coordinate 26,320 downwards.
ACTCGGCTATCCCGCAAAGATACTTGTTAAGAAAGTTACCCCTTTCGTAGCTATAAAGATCTAGCCTATCCTCTTCCTTAGTAAAGCCCTTACTCCTACTACTGCACGATACTGGCCCACCGAGCTTGAAGTAGTAGGTGTATACTAGGTAGTTAAGAAACTCGGGCATTTAATCCGTACAGCAACAAGAGTAATCTTACTTACGGACTATAAAGTAATTATAGGCATCGCTAAGCAGGTTAACTTGAATAAGACTATCAATCTCGACCGACTCAGTATGAAGCTCGCAATAGTATTGGTATTTATTTCTACGTTCTTAATACTTGAGCTGTACTATAAGCCGGGCAAGATCTATATAGTCCCGGATACCCTTAGTAGACTGCGGCGGACAGACGAGGAAGTTGACTATACTAACGACCTTAAGGAAATTATATAGCTAGGAATCTACTACGTCGCCTTAGTAGAGATGTCCGAGGACTTCAAGAGTAGAATCCGTTAGGGTTACTCCGAAGATCCCCGATAGTAGAAAATATATGCCTGGCTCAGAATAACCAAACCCGAGATACCCGAACTACCGGCTTCTGAACCTATACTAGTATCCCTAACTACTAATGCCCCTAACCAACCCCCTCCTAGGCTTCGATTCTTTAAGAGAGGAGGATTGATCTACTATACCAACAAAGGTAAAGGTAGTCCCGAACGCCTATACATCCCCGCTCTCTATGAAAAAGATATATTCGAAATCGCGTATGACAATTACTGCTATTAGGGTTTTTATAGAGCCTATACTCGTATCGTAGCGTTATTCTACGTGAGAAGACTTTCAAAGTCCCTCCGAGAATATATCGAGCATTGCCTAGACTACTAGGTTAATTAAACCAAGCGTTACTTGCCCTATAGCGAGCTTTACCCAATCCCTACTAATCCTATCCCCTTCTACACCATTTGCATAGATTTTGTTACAAACCTACCTCCTATATTAGCAGCCTACGATATATTGCTCACGGTAATATACAAATTCTCTAAGGCAATCCTCCTTATCCCGGGATAGGGTGATTGGCAAACAGAGTAATAGGTATCGGTATTACTACGAGAACTTAAAGTATATAGTTGGGGCATCCCTATAGGCATTATCTCCGATAGGGACTCACGCTTTATAGACAAACTATAGAAGATAATGTTTCAGCTTATACAAACGAAGCTTATGTTCTCAATAGCATAGTATCCTTAAACTAATAGCCAAAGCGAGAGAACCAACCAGATAGTAGAGATAGTAATCAGGTATAAGGTTACGGCCAACCCTAATAAGGAATGGATAGAGTTCCTCGTCTATATTTAATAGACGATGAACTCTAGCGCCAACGCTACTACAGGGGTTTCGCCAATGCAGATCCTCTACGGATTTTAGCTAAGAGATACTTTCCCCGCCTTATCTAATCTTAGTACGGTAGACTATTCAACGCTCAGGTAATAGTTCCGCGACGAAGCCTAAGAAGCCATCGACTTTGCTAATATATCTATAAAGATGCGGTACGATACCAAATATAAGCCCGTCCGTTTTAAGCGCGGAGAAATCGTCTATCTACGATTGCATTACGGATACAAGGTACCCGGGCATTCCTATCGCAAGTACTCCAATTAACGTATCCGCGTTAAGATTAAGCGACGGATCAATAATATAGTATACGAGCTTAAGTTACTAGAAGTTATAAAGATTTATAACATCATCTCGGTAGCGCAACTAGAAGCAGCCCTACTAGGCGACGACCTATATGCTCGCGACCTATATCCTAAGCTAGGCCTAGAGGAAGTCGACAACGATAGTATACTAGTATATACTATCGAGAAATTGCTCGGTAAAAGAGTCGACGGATATAGGGTTACGTAATACCTCGTTAAATAGTAGGGCTACGGGCCAGGCCATAACGTATAGTATTCCCAAGATGATCTAAGCAATGCTCGCGAATTAATATAAGAATACGATAAAGCCTATCTAGAAGCCTAGCCCAAGATCTCAAAAAACAAACTAAGAAAGGCTAAGTAAACGGCAAAATATAATACTCGAGCATTATAGCAAACGATCCCCTTAAACGAGGAAGCTATCGAGGAAATCATCGATGGTAGGATACGCCTACGCAAAGCCCGCCAACCCCTTAAGAAGGAGGATTAACGCAAGTAGCAGACTCGATTATTCTCCTACGTCGAAATTCCTACCGTCAATTAATAATAACTATAGTATATTATATTCTATATCTTTATAGTACTTTTCAGATTCCTTAGCGCGTATTATATCCCCTTTTCCAAAATCAATCATATTAGTAGACACTGTATCCCCGTTTCCAAAATCAATTATATAAATAGATATTATATCCCCGTTTCCAAAATTAATTATATTAGTAGATACTGTATCCCCGTTTCTAAAATCAATCATATAAATAGATATTGTATCCCCGTTTCCAAAACCAATCCCGTAATCACAAATTGTATCCCTGTACCTAGATATCTCGGTGTATCCCCAAACAAAGTTCGCAGCTTTTCCCCGATCGATTTCAGCCCTATTAATATACAACGCGTATCCTATACGCGAGTAACCAACAAGTATATTAGAACGCGTCGTATAATAGAACCAAGCTAGCCACCTCTAGGCCTCAATCTATTCGCAAGCACCATGGGTAGTAAAGAATCAAGAATCGGTAAAAAGCCATACCAAAGTATAAGCTGGGACACCCTATCCCTAGTAATAAAGCCTAAGCTAGCCACGAGCAACGAACCTACCATGCCCGACCTAAGCACGAACGAAGATGCAATTATAATAGAGTCGAGCGTGTCTAGCAATATAAGCAACCTATCTACTACTATACCCGATCCTCCTACTATTCAAGATCTAACCGAGGAAGAATCAAGCGATTCTACCGAGCATTCTTCACGCGACAGCGATCTCGAGAACGAGTAGGACGGAATCGGCGAGTTCAACGAGGAAGACTTTGGAGTAACCTTAGGCGGAGATATAGATAAAGACGAGGTATACTATTATATATAGTATATAGGAGTAAGTAGATAGGAACGCTACCCCTTTACAGATAGGATCATATAGTAAATGTATACTCTAACGCCCAAAAACGCAGAGATGAACCCATATGCATTTATAGTAGCCTAGACTCTACTACGCCTGTTGAACCTCGATTTGTACGAGTATTATCCTACCCTCCTAGAGCCTAATAGAACCGACATTCGAGAGATGCTCGACCGCCTAACTTAGGTGAAAAAACAAATAGTCTTCAACTCTATATCCGAACGAACCTTGTTCGAAGACGGCGGGCTTTTAGATAAGGAGATTATATAGATAGTCGTAAGACTGTATAGGCATTAATATATACTAGAGAATACCTTGGACAAAAACCAGGTAGCTATACTATAAGCAGTCGGTTACAAGGGACCCAGGCTTCAGGAATGCGTAATCTGGACATTCTACCGCAATAGCGCAAAGAAACTGACGGCCGAGGACATTACCTACTAGCTAATATACTAGGGGGTCCTAAAAGAACGAGCAATAGACCTGGGCAAACTCGTATTCAAATTCCTAGTATAGAAAGATGATACCGGCGAGTATTTCGTACGAGCATTTTATATTCCATTATGGAACGTATAGCTATACGATCTTAGGTATCTCCTCGAGGAAATCGGGTTGCCCTAACGACAAGAATATTTCCTATTAAGACACGTCGCGAGTATCGATCCCTCCGACTTTACCTTTAATACGGAAGAGATAGTAGACATTGCCCGTACAATCCTAGGTACTATACGCCTCTTATTCGCAGCCTTCAGGTTCCTTAGATATATCGCGAAAAGACTGCTAGTCAAGTAAATAATAGAAGACTAATACCCTAGGAACTTACTCGTACTATACTGCACGCAAGCGATTATAACGGCCGATACCTCGAGACGCAAGACGGTAAAGGTTATACCCGTCTAGGGACCGGAACTCTTATACAACTGGACTATAAGTAGCCCTCTATATTAGGTACCGGTGGCCAGGCATATACTCGGAATATACTACGAGGATATTAGTACTATTAATAGAGGACGCTTTAATATAGTGTCCAACTAGTATTATTAGATGTTCCAGAACTATAGGATATACGAGGGATACCCGTTGGCAGCACCGAATCACAGCGTGTACCTGGCTAATACGATAGCCGCGTACATGGAGGACTCTAGATCCCCGCGATATAGTATAGCAGAGCTTGCCTATAGGTACCCGAGCACCTAGACTATCAAAGGTACTTACGTTATAGCGTCTCGGCCTATAGGTAAAGTAGTAGTATTCATGCCAACTAATACGCTCTTAGCCTAGGGCAACCGTTTGCTTAGAGGCGAGTCAAATAGACTAGACAACGTCAGATAGTCTAGTACTAAGTGGATAACCAACAACGAGGAAAAGGCAATATACCAAATTCTGGATTAGCTGATCGAGGATATAGGAGAAGCAGGCGTGTCCGTTACAAGTATAGTACCAATGTAGAAAGCCGAGGATATCACCGAAGTATAGATAGATAATCCTATACGCGCAGTATACCGCTTACTTCCCCCTAGCGTTGAGTTGGAGAGTATATACGAGAACGACAAATAGTCGTTTATAGCTACGGTACCCGTCAATATTAATGCTATTATCAAGCTTAACGCTTCAATCCGTAAAGAAATCCTCAACGGTACAAGGGCCCCCAACGACATGACCCTTGAGGCCGATTATTAGTATTTCCACGCAGGATTACTCGAGGAAACGGTGACCAATTTCGTATACTACGCAAAGATGCGGCCTATACAGCTAATAATCGACTATATCCGAGAATTTAACAAGTATTATAACATGCTAGCTTAGGACATGAAATGGAACAATAAGTATCGCAAGTATAATATAGGCGAGGATAAGCCCCCCTTGATAAAATTCGAATAGAACTAGTACGCTAAGGCAACCTCTACACGAATACATAATCGACGAGATTTCCTCAAAGGCTATATCCTACTAGACCTCGAGGAACTCGAGTACCCTTAGCTAGTATACTACGATCTCGAAGTAGTAGCGGTAGTCGAGCTAGTTATCACTATAATAACTATCGAACTGAAGGCTATCGTAGGCAGAAGTAAGACTAGAAAGGGTATATATTCCTAGAAAGAGAAGGACAAGCGCAAAGTAGTACGCGAGGGCAATATCCCGAAAAATGACGAGGATAAGTCGGAGCTAGAAAAGGACGCAGTAGAGGCCAACGACGCCTCTAGAGACGAGTAAGAAGAGGAAGATAACTCCGACGTCGAAGACCTATTAGTAGTTTCTAAAGCTATAGCCAAAGTAAAGCTCGTAGCCGAAAACGACAAAGCTATAGCTAAAGTAAAGCTCGCAGCTAAAAACGACAAAGCTGCAGCTAAAGTAAAGCTCGCAGCCGAAAACGACGCGTCCGCTAAAGTAAAGATCGCGGCTTAATACAACGCGTCCGCCAAAATAAAGCTCGGCCTAGGTAAATAATACGCCCCAAACAACGCGTCACTAGCGGGCATGGCAGGCGGACTCGAGGTAGGAAAACTTCGCGACCAACTTCGCCGTAGTAAACAACTCACCGCTATTCAACAAACCCGACTTGCCAACCGAACCGAATTCGAAGCAGGTATGGCTACCATACCGAAGAAGGTCCTAGGCACGAAGCCTATACCCGATAAGTCCTTAGTCAAATCCTTAGTTAAATCCTCAGTCAAGGGCAAAGAGGTTCGTACGCCCAGATTAAGCCGAAAGGCGGGCAACGTAATACTAGAAGAAAAGCCTTCTAAATAGCCTTCTAGTATACGAAAGTACAAGTATCCCCCGAGCAAGCTGGTAAAGCTAAAGGACGCGTTTGCGGATATAAGTAGTAGCGAGGAAGTCGAAGTCCCGATACTAAATAAGAAGAAGCTTAAGCGTAGTAATACTATCAAGCTAGATAAGCCCGAGACTAAGAAAGCTAATACTATTAACTCCGACTACGAGGACTTGGCTCTCGAATACCGCAACTACTCGAAGGAGGACGAGGATACTAAAGAGGGACAAGATATAGCCTTCGAGGATCCGATGGCCGGAATAGACAAGAAAGTATTAAATAAAGTTATAAAGAATAAGCTTATCGACTATATCTATACTATGCGTAAGGGCCTCTCCGTAACCAACGCAGGCCTAGTTACATCCGAAGGCCAAGTATATAAGCTAAAGTTAAAGGCCCTCAAGAAGCTCTATAAGGACAAGTTTACCGAGCTCGAGGAGGAAGCCAAGAAAGTAGACGAGGAAGCCAAGAAAGTAGAAGCCTAGACTCGTATTACTAAGGGCTTTGTCGCGGCTATAGCAGACTATATAGTTAAGGCAATCGACTACTATCAAAACAACTTCCTTCCCTACCTTACCAACGGTCTTTATACTATAAAGAAAGTAGGCGACTACCTGTAGGGCTTCAATAAGGGCGCGCAAAAGGTTTGCAACAACGTCGCCAATACCGCCGCCGATCTACTATACTAGATAGGACAGATGCAGTTTACTAGTCTCCCCTTTAATATAGGAAATATAATCACTATAATAGGCACCCTCGCCGAGACGGTCAACCGTAGGAATGTAGTCAAAAATATCTATACGAAGGTCTCGACTAGAGTATAGTCAGGTAAATAGAAGAACGGTAAGGAGGTGCTAGCGAAGAAGTAAAAGGAGGAGTTTAAGAAGGAGAAAACCCTAGAAGGAGTTTAAGATAGAGGTACGAGTAATATAGTAAGCAGCGACGGATAGCGCAATGCGACGAGGATCGGTAGGAAGGAAAAACTAAAGAAAAAAAGAAAAAAATAGCAAAGGTATAGAGACAGAATAAGTATTAATTTGTACGACGAGGGCGTCGATCTTCTTAAAAGGGGGGATCTGGCAGGGTTAGACCTGCTAAGGCATGCTCGCGTTAGTTAGTAGTAGGATTCTTATACGAGGATTAATAGTTAATAATAATATATATGTTCATTATACTATATCACGCATGCTCGTGATCCATATCAGTTTCGGTATCGATTTACTCGGGTTCCTATAGTAGGGCTAGGCCTATCTACTCTATAGATAGATCTATATTAAGATCCCTTACGTCCTACGAGTCGGTATCGATATAGCTACCCGGTATTATCGTTTCTAATCTCGGACCTCTTAAAGAGAGAGATTATAATTATAAGAATTATAAGAAGTATAAGAATAGATTTATATTAAAGATAATCTCTATCTATTCCTCCCTTACGAGGAACCTACGACCTATATATATAGGTTATATAATTAATAATTACCTAACCTAATCCTAATCTTTTCCTTAGAGGAATTATCCTAAACCTTATTATAAAAATACCTTAATTAATAGTTCTTTATTTACTACAAACTATCTTTTTACTAATTATTAATCCCGTACTACTATATATATCTATCTCGTCTACCGTTTTCTTTTTAAAACTTCTAGAATACTAGTCGGCCTAAATACTTAATTAGTAGGTTCTAACTATCTATATAATTCTTATCTTATACTAATCTCGAGACAGAAATACTAAGTATTTTCTTATATATACTATCTTGAGAGAATAAAGAATTTTGATAGTAGAAGCTGGATTACTATCGGATAATAAAATATCAATTCTATCTGTATCATGTAGAAAGTCACGTTGACTCGGATGCTAGATTGCCGACTCCGGACCTTTCCCAATCGGGAAGTATCAAAACATTACTCCAAGTTCAATCGTCATTCGCGTCATTCGACGCGTTTCACGAGCCAGAGAAAACGTTCTTCCACGAGACAAGACGCGTCTTTGTCTGAACAAAACCTATCAGTAACTCTCTTAGACCACCTCCACATGAATCGCCATGGCTCGTCAATCTGACCGCAAATTGCGTGCGAGGGGATATCCTATCAAGATATCTCGTTCCATGGTGGCGTTACTCAGCGATGCTGCAACTCTCCAGGTTATGGCGTTATACCTGAACCCTCTCGAAGGTGCAGCTTCACTATCTTCTCATCGCATATTCTGTTCCACGCGTGCTTGTTCTCTAAATCCTCATTCATGACACTCCCGTAACCTCGAGAATATGGCTGGAAAAACCGAGGATGTGCAGCAGCCACTGCTGTCCCGTTCGCCTTCACCAACTCCTTCGAACTATAGCAGTATATCCAAGGGGAGTAGAATCTTGACGGATCAATCTTTGGAGCACGATGTACTCCCAGAACACTCGGGTCCTCTAAAACGCACAATTGGATGGGGCAGCGCTTACGTCTTGATCATAAGCAGAGTGATTGGGAGTGGAATCTTCGCAACCCCAGGGGCTATCTTCAAAGGCACTGGAAGTGTTGGAATGACCTTGGTACTCTGGATAGTAGGCGCAATCATTGCCTGGTTTGGACTTGCCGTATCTCTGGAGTATGGGTGTATGCTTCCTCGCTCGGGCGGGCACAAGGTTGATATTTCCTATGATGTATCATCTGTATATCGAGTACTGACGTTGCCAGGTGTACCTCGAATTTACCTACCGATATCCTCGATTCCTAGCATCGACTATAGTGGCTGTAAACGCCGTATTGCTGGGATTTACAGCTAGTAATTGCATTGTACTTGAAGACAGAAAATCCAGAGCTAGATCGACTGGCTAATATGGACCAGGTGTTTGGACAATATGTACTATTCGCCTTCCGAATCGAGCCTACACCTGTCCTACAGAAAACCTTGGCAGTCATCTTGTTGACGACCGTCACCATCATACATGGTTGCTTCCTCCGAACCGGCATCCTGATACAGAACGTGCTCGGCTGGATCAAAGTTGGCCTGATCATTTTCATGATCCTAACCGGCCTCTTTGTGGTCCTCGTACGGCCTGAAACCGGTGCCACTGTGATTGGAGAAGTACCTCACATGGCCAGCTGGGATTCACTCTGGCAAGGCACAATCTGGAATTGGGGCATACTGTCAACGGCTTTGTTCAAAGTCTTCTACTCTTATGCTGGTTTGGAGAATGTCAACAATGTACTCAACGAGGTTAAAAACCCTGTGAAGACATTGAAGTCGGCAGCGACGGCAGCCTTGGCCACGGCTTGTATCCTGTATCTTCTCGTCAACTGTGCTTATTTCCTTGTGGTGCCTCTGGACGAAATCACGAATAGCGGTGAGCTTATAGCTGCGTTGTTCTTCGAGAGAACATTTGGTCCGACTATTGGGAGAACGGTATTACCACTTGCGGTGGCAGTCTCTGCAGTCGGTAACGTTATGGTAGTTACCTTCGCATTGGTAAGCCCGAAACACTTCTCCCCCAAGGTATAGTATAACAAGAAACTGACACCACACCCAGGCCCGACTCAACCAAGAAATTGCCCGTCAAGGTTTTCTACCTTTCTCTCGCACCCTCTCTTCCTCCAAACCCTTCGGCGCACCCTTGGGAGGACTAATAGTCCACTACATTCCTTCCTTCTTAGTCATCGTTCTCCCGCCCTCCAAAGAAGTATATTCCTTCATACTCGAAGTAGAAGGATACCCAGCACAATTCTTCGCTCTCGCCTTATCAATAGGTCTACTATGGCTACGCTACACCCGTCCTGATCTGGAAAGACCGTACAAAGCTTGGATCCCGGCTGTTCTGGTGAGGATAACCATGTCCCTCTTGCTTCTTGCAGCGCCATTTGTGCCACCACCCGTTTCGGAGAGGCGTGGGATGTGGCATGCGACTTATGCTGTAGTTGGCAGTTCTGTGTATGTCCTTTTTGAATCCCCAAGTTCGTTGCGGCAGCAGCTAATGATTACAGTACTTTTGTCGGTATTATATACTGGTATATTTGGACGGTGGCTCTTCCTCGTTGGCGGGGGTATCGATTGGAGGAAGCAGCTGAGATTCTAGATGATGGGACATCCATTACAAAGCTCATTCATGTTCATGAGAAATGAGATTGATATTTGATTTTTAGTTTGATGTGTGGAGGTTATGGGATAGACAGTATTTTAACACCACCATAGTGGGCTTTGAGCCATTCCTTGCCCCCTTAAAAGACAGCTGGCTTGAAGTTACCGATCATTGTAGCGTAAAATCTACATCGATAAATCCGTGGCAATATGTAAGTCGCCACCCCTTCACCACTTAGAACCGGAGGTACAAACTTGTAACCCTCTCTTCTCCTTTCCCACCACAGCGCCTAGTATCTATCCATCGCCCACTCTAGCGTCATCCACTACCACGTCCTCTCCCAACTCCTGCAGTACCGCTTCCAAACAAGAAAAATATCTGGCGTCTCAACAGCGACGATTCTCAAAGAATCACTCCAAATGGCCTTAGCTGCCTCGGTACCTGGGCCTATGTGCGGACGCCTATGAGAGGTTATTGTGATGAACTGTCTTGATATTCTGCGAGGAGGAGGTTATTGAGGACATTGTTGGAAGAGAGGCGAGGACAAGTTGTGAGGACGAGGATAGGGGAGAGGCGAGGGAGAGGATTGTATTGGGGTTTGGCCGTTGGGATTTTTATACTGAGTGTGTATTGAATCTTGAGACTTTTTTCTACGCATTGTGTTGTTCTGGTCAGCGGTGGGGACGATGGCAGTGGGATATTCATTGTCTTTCGATGATTTTTCAGAGAGATAACGACACGGATTCTGCGTCCTTGTTAGCATGTCAACAAATGAGACCTTCAGAAGCGCTCAAATGACAATAAGACTTGCAAGTGGTTGAAGCAAAAACCCGGAAAGTGTTATATATCTGGTGTACAAAGATGTGAACGGAGACAGCCGTAAGATCCATTAGGTGAATGACCCGACTACTTCCTGCCAGCCTGCCGATCTGATCAACAAAGCAACAGCCATCAGAGTATACCAAAATCATCCCAAAAGAACAGCCTGCGATAGACAAAAGGAAACCTGTTAATCCCTCGAGTATACCTACTCCCTTTCCCCATCGCCGTACACCGCAATCTAAACCTCAAGCTCATCAGCAACTTTGTCGAAACGACACCGATCTGCGTCAGTCATCGTGTCGACCTTCTCTGTCAACATCGCCTTCAAGAGCTGATTCTCCTGCTCCAGCGCAGTAATTCTCGCCTCGAGCTCATCAGCCTTATCGTTGAGCTCCTTCGTCGCCTTCTCTAACTGCTGCTCGCGCTGCTTCTTCTTCTGTCGAAAGCGTGCGCTGGCTGCAAGATTACGCTTGCGTTTTTCATCGTCGGCTAGCTGCGGGAACCCTTCTTCCTCTTCGGGCACGCTGTAAGTCGACGAGGCTGCACTTTCAGCATAAGGAACGTCAGACGGTGCCGGGAAACAGCCGTTGGGTGGCGATATGTATCCATTGGGTGGTGATATCTGTGCAGGCGGTGATCCCAATGGAATATCCGCCGGATATAGCGGCGGGAAGTTTAAAGAATTGGCCGAGCGAAGCCGTGGTGAGGATGGGCTTGGTCGTGGAATGCGGCGTGAGCATTGCGGCTTCTCGTAATAGGGGAATTGTAAGTCTGCACCGGAGATGATTAGCAAGGGACTTTTTGAAGTTGTGTTACGATGGTAATTGTGCCATCGTGGGATGTATCACGCCTTGAGACCCAATTGGGTAGAGTCACGTTACAAGGTGAAATATGACGTGACAGGAAACCGCCGGATTTGAACAAAAAGTTGAAGACCCATGGCAGAAAAAAGAGAAAAAGAAGCACACACCACCTAACACCATGCCTTGTTAGAAGTCAGGCAGACCAATAAGACAAAAGGACTCGAGGATTACTGTCGCGTGACTTTGAGTTGAGCAACGATCATAGCACTGCAGGAGAAGGTGACAACGCTGACTGATAAGTGAATAGACGTACCATGAGGAGATGTCAGCGCTCCGGATGGAAGATTGTGATGAAGAGCTGTGGAGTGTCCGGAAAGAGAGGCAATCATGTCTGATGTCGTGTAGGTGGAATGATAAGAATGCCCACTGAACGAGGCGGCCTCATCGAAGGTCGGATCGGCCAGTCCACTGTACTCTTCAAATCCAGACAAACTCAGATTTGCAGAGCCAGCAGTGAATGTCTGAACACCATAGGTGTTGTACTCGGGATGGTCGTAGCTGGTATCCATGCTCGGCCATCAGACTCATTCGGCACTGTCTGACTGAGGTGCTGGGGGATTGGGTGATGTATTCTGTCAGGAAATGGCAATGGTACAGACAGAGGGTGCAGGCAATGGTACAGACAGAGGGTGCAGGCAATGGTACAGACAGAGGGTGCAGCACTGGCTATATTGTATCAGATGGCGATGTTGAAGGCTGATGTCGCTAGATTCTTACCTTAGCGGGCGGTCCACAGACGGGAGAAGCGCCCGCAATCTCGTGGATCGCATTATGTAAGGATGCAGGGCCTGTGGGGGATGTCACGTTTTATGGGTGGGACGTGACCAATCGCTCCAGCTGTGTTTGCTTTATCTGCGTCTGCAAAGTTTGATAGGAGATGCTTCCAATCATCGCAGATTGCTGCAAGACGAGGCGTTGGCTGGAAGCCTCGCTACCTTGACATAGTACAATAATGCCAGCCACGTCGTCCGGGTAATTAGTCGTCCTGGGTTAGGCCAGTGCCAGTGCACATTAATCTTTTTGGCGCCCTAAGCACAATGCACACATCTCGTTATCTAAAGGCAGATTCGCCGGCAAGCAGTCCGCAGTGAATCTAGCATCATCTACTTTCTCATTCGCATCGTAACAGCCTCCGTCAGACATGTGTATGGCCGACTTCTTGAGCTTTGAGTACCGCTCCAACGAGGCAGCCCGAGGTCGTAGTTGTACGTATCTCCCTACTGCTCCTCACCACCATACCATGGGCACCAGGATTCGAAAAGTAGGACCTTCATGGTGGCATCTTGTCCGTTCATCGATTCATGACCGTCTGTGCCTAGACGACTTGGCTTTCTGTAGGGCATTTGTGAATCATGATCGATATCGCGAGAGTTCTGGTTACTCCGTACCTCGAAGATTGCCGGACCTCATCGATATCGGTCTCAATTGAACTTGGAGATGCTGAATGGAAGGATCCATTCTGCAGGTATGAATTGACATAGAGACTATACGTCGTAGAGGACATCCACGAACATGGACTAGTTAATACATCTGCTGAAGGAGTGTACAGCAGGCCTCGCAACGTAGAAACTCTTGCAACAGGACCGTCGATCAGGTTTTATTATTCCTGAGTGGGATCTCACAGCGACGGACAAAACACGGTCCCGTCACGTGCTGAACAGATCAACGTCGGGAAATACGGACGCAAAGCGCCGTTATGGGCATGCCATAAGATCGAAACACCTCCGAGTCGGGAAGAATACACGGTAATAAATTCCTTGCGGTGGTAGCCTCAATTTGCTAGCGTCGCGAAAAAGACCACATTCCATCGCGACCCCTGACCACAATTGGCTCCAAATGTATGGAAAACGCGACTTTGAGACCAATCAACGATGATATCGAATGCGAGAGAGTAGTGCGCTGGCTGGATTTACCCTGTAGCGAGGACGAAGAAGCTGCCGAGGCTACCAAATTGGTGCACTCCGCTGGTCTCATCAGAGACAACCTTTTACAAGAAGAAATATAATGGGCGCACTTATGACAGTTGATAAGTTCCAGCACTGTTGTCTACTTTCCTGGCGACTACTCGAGATCTCAGCAGATTCAAAGTTTCTGACCATTGGCACCTGATTGAAGAAACATCTCCCTCACGATGGCGACAGCAGCAGTCCAGCAGCCATTGCCTGTGGCAGAACCCCTTGTCACCAAATCCATCTCCATTCCGGTACCGTCACGAGAACAACCAATATTCGATGCATCCGAAATCAAAAGAAAGTATCGCGAAGAACGAGACAAACGGCTCAATGCTAGACCCGAGGGCAATGAACAGTACAAACAATTCAATGGAATCTTCTCCAAATACCTTACCGATCCTTACACCCCAAGAGTCGAAAGGGAGCCTTTGAACATCGAAATCGACTTCCTTGTTCTTGGAGGCGGCTTTGGTGGACTTTGTGTTGGGGCTAGATTGATGGAAGCTGGGATCACGAACATGAGGATCATTGACAAGGCTGGTGACTTTGGAGGCACTTGGTATTGGAACGTATGTCTCTCTCTCGCCGCTCCATGTTGACATATACTAATCATGCGCAGAGATATCCTGGAGCGGCCTGCGACATTGGTGAGTTCTCAAACTAAATTCCTAGCTCATAGCCCTGGACTGATCCGAGTAATAGAGTCCTACTGCTATATGCCACTCCTAGAGGAAACTGGATATATACCTACCGAGAAATATGCCAAGGCGCCTGAGCTGCAAGAACATTCCCAGCGAATTGGTCGCCATTATGGCTTGTACGAGAAGGCTATCTTCCACACCGAGGCCAACAAAATCACCTGGGATGAAGCTTCGAGCCGATGGCTGGTTGAAACCGATCGCGGCGATATGATTCGAGCCCGGTTCTTTGCAACGGCTTCAGGCCCATTGAATATGCCAAAGTTACCAGGAGTTCCAGGCATCGAGACTTTCAAGGGTCATAGCTTCCATACCAGCAGGTGGGACTACGATTACACGGGGGGCAATGTCCGTGGGAATCTGGATAACATGAAGGGGAAGAAGATTGGCATCATCGGGACCGGAGCCACAGCCATTCAAGCGGTGCCTCACCTCGGCCAAGGCGCTGGCGAGCTTTATGTTTTCCAACGAACCCCTTCTTCGGTGTCGGTACGCGCCAACAAACCCACAGATCCAGAATGGGCTGCGCAAATGCTCAAAACACCTGGCTGGCAGGAACATAGACAGGAAAATTTCCTGAAGGTTATGGGTGGGTCTCTAGAGGATGAAGACTTAGTGAGCGATGGCTGGACCTCGTTCACTCGGTTCATGAAAGCACAGGGGATCAAAGGTGACCGTAAAGCACTCTGGACCGAGCATGCGCACTTGCTCGAGCAGGCAGATCATATGAACATGGAAAGGATAAGAGCTAGATGTGATGATGTAGTAAAGGATCCCAAGACCGCCAACGACTTGAAACCATGGTATCGTCAATTCTGCAAGAGACCCTGCTTCCACGACGAATATCTAGATACATAGTAAGTCGTCTCACCATCACCATCACCATCATACCAAATCGACAGACCTAACACAAAAACCACAGCAACCGCCCCAACGTCCACCTCATCCACACCGACGGCCGCGGCATCGACTCCATCGACGAAACAGGCATAAACGCAAACGGCAAACACTACGACCTCGACTGCATAATCTACAGCACCGGTTTCGAAGTGGGCACATCCTACACCCGCCGCTCCAACTTCCTCATCAAAGGTCGCAACGGCTTATCCATTGACGAAAAATGGTCCGAGGGCGCAAAAACCTACCACGGATTCTTCGTGAACCAGTTTCCAAATATGTTCATTGTGTCGACGTTGCATAGTGGCTACGCCGCGAATTTTGTACACATGCTTTCGAGGCAGGGGAAACATGTTGCGTATATTGTTAAGCAGTGTCTGGAAAGGGGTATTAAGACGGTAGAATGTACGAAGGAGGCGGAGGAGGAATGGACGGAGGGGATTGTTAAGGGTCAGTGGAGGAGTGCTAGTTTTCAGCAGGAATGTACGCCCGGGTATTACAATTTGGAGGGGAAGATCAATGATTCACTTGTGTTGAAGAGGCAGGGGAATTTTGGGGCGGGGCCTTTGGCTTTTTGTAGGGTTATGGAGGAGTGGAGGGAGGAGGGGGGCTTGAAGGGGTTGGAGTGTGTGGAGGATGGGGAGGCTTGGAAGTAGAATGTGTGAGGTTGTTGTAGTAAATTGGAAAGCTTCAGGTACCTTGTTAGGTCGCTGGAGGCCGCTGGAACGGTATGGCAGAATCTACTTCGTCAATCTTTTGGTCGTTTCTTTGTTCTCAGAGGAAGGCGGGTAGGCTTTGAAGTTTCCATGCGAACGGCACTTCATCGATCCAGCAGCCGCGACGCTTTGTGACGAACGTGATTGAGCCCCCGATTCCACGAACCTGCAAAGAAGACACCAAAATCTGGATTCTAATTGTCCACCCGTCGCATCCTCCATCACCCGCAGGCACCTCGCCGCCAACACCTTCATCTGGGCCACAAAATTTGCATTCGGGATACCCAAACAAACTGCCTCTACAACGAACGGAAAGAAAAAGGAAACATTCTTGAGAAATATCGTGACAAGTCTGGCCCCAGCATCAAGCTTGATTTCCGAGACTACAAATGAGAGGAAGATAAAAACTGGAAAAGGCTCTCACGCACTTGCTTGCACCTCTGCCATCCGAACCTCTGGGAACTCGCTCCTCTGCTGTTCCTGCTTACTTAACTTATCCTGCAATGCCTTGAAATTCCGATTCATCGCATTACGTGTGAACTCCGTACCCGTCACCAACGGATATTTCTTCAATGGTCCCTGAATCAGGGTATCCCGACATGGCTGGTTGAAGAAAGCAATCGAGTATCGCTCGCCATAATAATCTCCCTCCTCACTGGGCGCCTTGACACGATGGAAAGTAGACTTGAACCGGTCATCAGACCAGCTCATCAGTAGATCGCCAATGTTGCAAATGATAGCGTTGGGCTGCGGCTCGACCTTGGTCCAGATATCGCCGTAGCCAAAGGATGTCGACACTTCTCGCCCCGGGCAGATTTCCAAGCCAGATTGACCGGCTTTTTGAAAAAGCAGAGTGAGGAAAGACCAATCAGTGTGAGCGCCTGCGCGGTGGAACACCTCGCCCGTGGGATTCGCGGTTTGTGGGGTTTCGAAATAGTGAAGAAGTCTTGCTACGGTCTGAGACTCCGGCCGTGACACATCGTGAGCTTTCACGAAGTAGTCGTTGTCGAAACCAAGGCCGCGTGCGAAACATACCATGAGCTTTTCGCTCACAGTCTGGACATCATGCATGAATGAGAGAGCTTCTTGCTCGAATCCTGGGAGCTGCTCGTTGGAGAGCCACTTTCCATCCATACCAGCGCCGAATTGCATTTGGTAGCTCTCTTTTCTATCTGCAGCGCCTGTTGATGGTCGAATCTGGGCCATTTTTTCATAGCCCGCATTGTTTTGTGGATTGAAAGGGACCTGTGCTTTGATGTCGTCGGGAAGAGAGAAGAAACGTGCTGAATTCTCGAACATGTGCTCTACTGTTTGAGATGCGATGCCATGGTTGACAACGCAAAAGAAGCCGTCATTCTCTGAGGCGTCGACCAGTTCCTTCGTGATTTCCTCGATGCGAGAGTCAAAGTCGTGAAGAGAGATGGTTGGAATCTCCCGATCGGCATAGTTTGTTGGGGCCATGTAAAAGAAGTCAGGAAGTGATCAAGTTTCGTTATGTGGTTAAGGAGCTGATGGTAAGTTGTTGTGCTATCGCTGTCAATACTTATATCACAATTACCTTCGTTCTACGCCTTCGTCTAGACTCTGGACTAGAGAGTCTCAGCGGATAATCTCTCGGCCGCGCTCGAGGGACTTTCGAACTGCAAGTTGGTTGGTGTTTTGGGAACATGCATGGATGGCAAAGATAAGGAAAACCGGCCGAGATGCACACTTCGACGCCTTCGAGTCCCAGCAAGAACAACATCCATCATTTCTTCCTCGTATCGCCATGCGCGGCCACTCTTCATGGACCGAGCCCGCAATCACTCCGGCTTTGGCTACGGACGTCGGATATGAAGTACTTTACGAATCTCTCTGTCACAGACTTTTGAAATAGCTTATAAAGTAAGTCCCTCATCTCGGAGCAAAGCTAAAGGAGAAAGAGGAATAATCTCGACCAAGAAATAGTAAGCTTATTAACGAAGTATTCACAGCCCTAGGAGAGGAGAAATGTCACAGCGGGCGCATCGAATTATGTCCAAACGACGTGCAGAGACACACCCATTGCCGGTACCGCCCAAGACTTTGAACAAGAGTTTTCTAAATTTGATTACACTACAAAGCATTTGCCTAATAAAAGAAATCACAATAACCAGTACTCCCATGCCCAAACCCTTCTTTTTTTTTTATCCCCCCCCCCCTTTTTTTTCCATTCACTGTTGGAAAGCATTCATTGATCCACCAATAGCACGCAATTTTGCACTCATGGATCCTCCTCCCCCTGAAATAGGAAATGTCCCGTATAAGGTACTGTTGCAAGGTGGCTTGATGCAGTCTACATTATGTCCTTGGCTGTCAACATCATTCCCATCTCATGAATATGACCTTGACCATGACAAGCTTGGTCGAGATCCTCAACTGCGCTTAGTCCGAACGCCCACTGCTGCGCATGCACAGCTCCAAGATCGGGGCGGTCCTCGAGATTGACGAAGAGACAATTTTCTTTGGCCAATTGCTCCCAAGTCATTCCATCCGCTTGATAGTCTCCATTACGACTGTTGAGAATTGGGCCCTTGATGAGGCCTGGGTCTCGATTGTACTTCTTGCTTTCCAAGCTGCCGTATGGCCACTGCTTGCCCCTTCGGCTAGCGAAGGTGATCGCCCACCAGTCCATGATAGGTTCTCCTGTTTGGCTGTCTGGCTTCTTGAGATCGATGGTTTTGAGACTGTTGATGAATTTGTCAGGGACGTACATCTGTACAACAGAATAGACGAGGTCCGGATTGCAGTTTCGATAGTAGCCCAGAAACAAGTCCGCGGTCTCAAGTTCTGGCGTCCAGTACGTGATCTTGCTGACTCCTGAAAAATCTCCGGGGACTGAGCCATTGGTCTGAAGGTCAACAGCTCCTGTTCTTCTGTTGTAAAGCTTCTCGGCTCTCCATGTTAGACAGGCTCTCCACAACGTGGTAAATCCTTTCTTGTGTTGTAGGACCGATGAAGGGATAGCCTCTGGATCTTCTTTCATCATCTTGTTTCCAAGATCTCCAAAACTTGGTCCTTTGCCGCTGGACGCTTTGGAGGTTTCGTTGCCTCCTTCTTTCTTACTCTCAGGGGCGCCGAATTGTGTTGGGGAGAT
Source organism: Venturia aucupariae (assembly GCA_003693225.1). NCBI lineage: Eukaryota > Fungi > Ascomycota > Dothideomycetes > Venturiales > Venturiaceae > Venturia > Venturia aucupariae. The sequence continues at coordinate 7,347 of QWZN01000241.1, read as the reverse complement.
TCCTGCCGCTGCTTTGTCCCCGACAAGTCGTGGGGATTCTTTTCTCAGATGGTCATCAAGATTTTCAAGATGCAAGTATCGGTCCTTCATGAACATGATGAGCCAATCTTTCATGCTCGCGGTGAATCGGACATGCCCGTAAGGACCATCAGCCAACATCCTCATTCGCATTTGTTCGTTGATTCCAAGCTTTTTCATAGCCATATCCCAGTCCTCGCTCTCTACAAAGCAGTCCTGAATTGGACTATCTTCAATATAGCCTGTGGCAGTCTGGACGAAGCCGCGATTCGATCCCGGATTCTCGAAACGGGAGTAGAGCTTCTTCGCTATGTCATTATTATAGCCCATCCATTCATACGTCTCCACACTCTGCAGCTCCGATGGTACTTCAATCGAATTTGCCATTGATGAAGAGTTGGAGAACAATATTTGTGAATGTTGGCAGCTTTATACCCTCATGGATGCCCATTCGCTTTGACTCGCTCTGACCCGGCGCCAGACACGTGTGCCGGAGAGTACAAGTCGGGTTGATAACTTTTACATATCCGTCTCAAGTCCAATAGCGCACAGTTTCTGGAAAAGTTAAGAATAAAGCTCGCCAGGAGATTTCCTACTTTTAGATAGAATTACAGGCATTGTTCTCGTCTGGAAGATCATTGGTTCCTAAGTCTCTATGAAGTTCTTGTTGATCGGATACACTAGTATAGCGGGCGTATCGAATTCTATCCAAAACGGCTCTGATCTAAGGAATTCGTTGTCTAGGCCTTGTAACGAAAGGAAATACACTTGTAAATGGAATAAGTTCTCTTGATTGATGCTTGTTGTACCAGTGGGTATCTACATGTCCAGTTCCTCCTTTAGAGACTTCAGATCCCTGTCATGCCAAGCCACCCATAGGAATCCACAGAATTTGTACTTGCAGAATGGAATCGCGAAACGTAATGCGAGTAGCTATCTATACGACAGATCCATATGGTTTCTTGCCCCCAACTTCGACCTTGTCCTGATACCGGCAATAGCAGTCTTCGCGCGCTTCACTACATCTTGCTCATTCACCAAAACAAGCTTGCCACCCTCGACCAAAGTCTGCCCATCAACCACAACTGTCTCGACATCAGACCCAGTGCAACTATGCACAATGACAGTAACTGGATCCATGCCTCCCAGGGAGTCCTCGCTAACCCACGGGACAGATTGTAAGCCAGGGGTCACAATGACAAAATCGGCTTTTTCCCCAACTTCCAAACTGCCGACAGACTTTTCCAGACTGAGTGCTCTTGCACCATTGATGGTTGCCATCTCAAGGACGTCGTGCGCAGTGATGATGCCCGCGCTTTCTCGAACCCCAGAATGCAGAATGGCAGCGAGATGCATTTCCCTAAACATGTCGTAGGTATTGTTACAAGGTGCACCATCGGTTCCAAGGGCGACATTAACGCCGGCCTTCAACATATCGGGGATAGGAGAGATACCCGATCCAAGTTTGCAATTACTGGTTGGATTGTGACTGATCGTCGTTCTCGTCTCCCTCATGATGTCGAAATCTCCAGCCTTGGGATCTGGATGGACCATGTGAGCAAGGACGGTTTTTGGGCCAGCGAGCTGGGCATCGCGGCAAAATTGCATGGGACTGAGATCGTACTGGCTGCGAAATATTTCAAGGTCTTTCGGAGCCTCAGCGCAGTGCATTGTGATGCCCATGTCCCGCGCTTTGGCAGCCTCTCCAATATCTGAGTGCGCTCTGATGGGAGAGCCTCGAGGTGTCCCACAGGCCATCCAGATGTGAAGCCTGCCCTCAAACGAGCCGTCATACCTTTCGTGTGCTGCGATGGCGGAAGATATAGACATTGATGAGACATCCTTGTCCCGTGCATCAGACATACCAACTGCCGGATTGGTTTCTGCAGACTTGACTAACTTTCCCTGTTCATCAAGTCAGAAGAAGGGAGACATTCATCGCATAGGAAACACTCACCAGACACGCCCGAATCCCAGTCTCGCCCACGGCTCTCACAACATTCTCAATTCCACTTCCATGAGTGCACATAGCCTCAAGCAAACAAGTGGTCCCGCTTCTCAACATCTCGGCAATAGTCAACATAGCAGCATCATATCCATCTTCGTCTTGGTAACAAGCCTCGAGTGGCCAAATCGCATCGCACAGCCACGAATGAAGGGGCAGAGCTTCAGCGAGACCTCGTAGTATCGATTGAGCTAGATGTGCGTGCGTATTTATGAGACCGGGGATGATGATTCGGTTTCTGCAATCTACGATTTTGATCGAGGCAGTTTGATCGATCTGAGAACGGATCTCTTCTGTTTTTCCTATGGCTGAGATGGTGGATCCTTGGATGAGTAGGGCGCCGTCGAGTATGACATCTCGTGAGATATTGACTGGGATGATGGTGGCGTGGATGTAGAGAGTCGACATCTCGGTATATTGTGTGATTGTAGCAGTCTGATTTCTATCAAGCTTGCCGGCTGGTTGTTCACTATCCAACAAAAACTGGCTCGGGTCAGAGTGGGATCTTGACTTTCAAATGGTATATACTGTGAAATTCAAACCAGGCGATTCGGTATTCCAACACCGAGGACATGTCGATCCATCCTTTTTCGTATTGGAACGTTGTTGGCTTTCTCCAAAAAAAATCATGTCTCCTCGATTTCATCCGCCGCTGATACCCGTCTTTTGGCTAGTAGGCTCGATCGCCCGGATAGGAAACTTCGGCCGACGGATCCGAATTCCACCACTATCAGCATCCCGTCTTTCAACCATCGAGCCAATTCCCATGGCGACTTTGTCAGATAGGTATCCACCGCTTTGAGGATACACAATCGCACGATCCAAACATGGGGAAGAAAATCCGTTATCTGCAGCGACGACGGGACATCGGGATTCACGACTCCAAGGTCTAGAATCTTGAGACAGCATTATTTGTACGTATATACAGCCTTGGGATCGGTACCGGGTTGATTCTCATCTTGAACTCAGACAATACTCGAACGGGGTTCCCCTGATCATTTACGCATCCGTCGTTTGATCTGATTGATCGATTTTCATCATGTCCATCTCGACGGAACCAAAGCTCGATTTTGAGAATAAGGTTGTTGAGCAGAACGATCCATATACACCCTCAGTCAGCAATGGCGAAGTAATCACAACATGGAAAGACACCATCGCCCATCTCAAACAAACATTCACCACCAAAGAAGGCTGGATAGGCGATTATGTATAACACCCACCTTTCCCCCCTTTCCTTCATCCCAATACCAACAAAGAAAACAGGACTACCTCTACCTAATAACACCCAACATCTGGCCCCTAAACCGCAAATACAAAGACTACCAAGCACCCTTCTACGGCCTACACGACAAAGTCCCCATCCTCTTGACACTGATATTGGGTCTCCAACACGCCCTAACAATGATCGGCTCAATCGTCTCCCCACCCCTCGCCATCGCGGGCGGCGCCTTTAATTTCGACGCAGGAATGACTCAATACCTCGTTTCCACCGCTTTCATAACAACCGGAATCGCCACCGCGTTACAAGTAACCCGTGTCCGTTTAACCAAAACACCTTTTTCCATTGGAACGGGGTTATTGAGTGTAGTGGGCCCAACTTTTGACATTCTACCCATATCATTCAATTACGCTTCGTACAAGTATAAAGATGGTACTTGTCCCCTTGGCGCAGATGGGACGCAATTACCCTGTCCCGAGGCTTGGGGTGCGGTGTTGGGAACAATGCTGGTGACCGTCTGGGTACAGATACTGATGAGTTTTGTACCGCCCAAGACTTTGAATAAGATTTTCCCGAAATTGATTACGGGCTCGCTTTTGTTGCTGGTGGGCGTTTATCTTGTTGGGAATGGGATGCAGAATTGGGGTGGGAGTTTGAATTGTCATGATGGGACGGGGTTTTACAAGCTTTGTCCTGATATTGAGGCGTCGAGACCGCTGGTTTGGTGAGTTTGATGTGAATTTTTAAACCGTTTGCGTACTTGGTTGGATCCTACGCTGACATGTTTAGGGGCCATCCAAAACTTATCGGGCTCGGTTTTTCAGTTTTCGTTACGATTGTCATCGTGGAGACACTAGGGGGCCCCATCATGAAGTCTTGCTCCGTTGTATTAGGTCTCGCCGTTGGCTGCCTCATTTCTGGTGTGACAGGATACTGGTCCAGCGAATCGATCAAAGCAGCGCCTGTTGGCTCCTTCCCATGGGTCCACACCTTCAAACTATCCGTCGACGGAACACTTGTCCTCCCACTCATCATCATGTTTGCATGCCAGGCGGTCTCATGTATGCCTGATATCCTCGCGACCGCTGAAATATCTGGCGTCGATATCGAAGGAACCGAGTTCAACAGCCGCGTTCAAGGTGGCATTTTGTGCGATGGTCTCGGAAGTTTCTTCAGCGCCTTAGCCACTGGCCCACCAATGGTTTCGCAAGCCGGTAACAATGGTGTCATTGTTCTGACCTCTTGTGCGAGTCGACGAGCTGGATGGGCAGCTTCAGGTTTCCTCATCCTCATGGGCATTTTCGGCAAGTTTGGGGCCGTGTTCGCAAGCATGCCACCTTCCGTACTCGGTGGCATGCAAGTATTCCTTTACTCAACCATTGCTGTCGCCGGTATCCGCGTCCTTGGCCTCCTTGAGTGGACTCGTCGCGATCGATTCATTTTGACTGCGGCTCTGGGAATCGGCTTCATCGACATCGTTCAACCCACCTGGTTCTCGCAGATTCTGGCGTACAGTGGCAGTAATTCGAATCTCGTTGGATTAGAGCAGGGTATAAACTTGATTGTGGAGACTCCGTTTGTGATTGCTGCGTTTGTGGGGGTCTTCTTGAACAGTGTGCTACCGGCTGACAGGAGTTCAATGCCGGCGACGAAGATTAGCTATGGCGATGAGCAAAGGCATCCTGTCATTGGGAAACGTAATTGATTGTGGGCTAGACATTGGGAAAATTGTGTTAGACATGATGAGGGAATTGTAGACGATTTATCAACCCATTTCTGACTCCAAGTTCCCCAGGCATGCTCGAAGTATCTCAAGAGGCTCTCTGACAGCTGTCATTGGCTACAGATCTCTGGCAATTCTTTCCATCCCAAGTTGCTTGCTTTCTTCGCTATCGATTGCACTGACGTGTATCTAAGGCGAATCTCGACGGGACACTGTTGATAGCTGCTGTGAGAAGACATTACACCCAACTGCTTGGTAATCAATTCGACCGTGACTACATGACCAAACACCTGCATCTCATACAAGCCAAGACTCTAGCGATCAAGATTGTGAAAATAGCCCCTACCACACTATTCGTTATCGACATCCAGAAGCTGTTGCTCGGGCTCGCAACAATCGAGATAACACACGCGCAAAGGATCCATGAAGCTGCTACATCAATCCTAGGAGTTAAGCACGGCGCGATCTAGCATTGATACATCGAGAAGGAAACCCCCAAGAGCCAGACCTAAGCATCGTCGTCGTCCAACACAAGGAAGAACCAGAATCAGGCCGACTCGTGCGAGGTACTAAGCCGTGGGAGCTTGCTTTTCACCACGAGAGGATGATGCTGCGGAACGATTGGTGTCCAAGACTATTGGTAGGAATTTGACATCTGATGTTGCAGTGAATTGGTCAAGCCTTACACTGCTTGTAGGTGACGCCTTCATGTCCAATCCCCAATGAACGGCTCAACTTAAAGCTGAGGGGGTGAAGACCATCTTGTTGGCACTTGGAACTCAGTCTGATTGCTGTATTCGGACCATGTAGGAGGGCCAATTGGCGACTGGCTTTGAGGTCATGGTCCTCAAAGTTGCCCATTCCACATACAATGTTGCAGGAAAGACGGCTGTAGGGATTGAAAGGATTGTTGGAGGTAAGTTGCGAGCAATGGAGGCGGAAATTTTGCCGTGGGAAAGCTGGACCCCGTGAAGAGCTTCACGATCTCACTTCAATTGGGTTTGTCTTCACTTCTGTACCTACAGTGTTTCAATGTGCAAGGTACACAAAACCTCATGTCAGCAGCCATAGATACGCAGAGACTCGATGCCAAACCTGATTAGAACCCTGGTAATTCCCGATTGAAGGCGACCGGACTCGCAATGCAGGTGCAGGCTAAACTCCGTTGTGTAAGCCAGGCATCGGATCAGTCAGCATCACTTTTGCACCGGTGTCAGGTAACTTGGTTTCGTACTCAAGCGCGGCTTAGGGTCTGTTCGGTTTAGGGTTACAAATCCTGCATGTTCAACGCATTTTCAAGGTTTTGGTGTAAGGATGTGGCCACAAGCGTAATCCAGGGGTTAGGGCCTAATCCAGCTAATTAGCAATCGTCTTATTCATTTCAGTATACTCAAATATCCCTCGGTAAAGCTGTATAAACCGAACAGCTATATTGACTTCTAAATATACTAGTTTTACTATTTCAACTCGTAGGTTTCGTGATTTTGATAGCTTTATATAGCGACGGAGGCATTCTTACTATACTAGAGGTTTGTATACAAAAGCCTAGTATCTATTAGTAATCCTAGAGTTATTAGTATTATTTTCGTCTATTTAAGAAGCTATTTAAACATGCTACGCCCTCGTAAAAACGCTACTACCAAATCTGCTAAAAAGAGTATTATATCGCTACGCAAAGATAGCGATATTGTACTACCTTATTCTTAGCTTCTCTAGTAGGATAGTAGTCCTCTACTACCGCTAGGGCTTGGTAGTAACGAGGACACGGCTACTACTAAGTCTACTAAACCTCCCTTGACGCCGTATCTACTACTAAATATAACTAACGATATCCTTACTCCCTTAATTAAGCTACTAAATCCTCCTCCTACTATACTAGTTACCTCTTAAAATCCTACTCTTATAGCTTTACTAGTAGCCGCCGTGCGTATTCGCTTCAACTTCGATATATTAATTGCTTATATAGAGTATCTTCTTAATTGTAAGGCCTAGGGCCAACAAACTAACGGAGGGTATAAGCCTATTATATATAGTACGGCTGTACCAGCTGTTCGCGCGGTCGTACTAGAAAACCAGAGACAACTTGTTGGTATATCTCTACTAGATCCTATCAAGTATATAGGTGTAGGTTGACGTTAATAAGGAAAAGATAAGAACAATAAAGCAAAGAACAAAGAAAGGACTAGTTATTAGTATAGTATATTCTAATTAATTGATAACCTGTAAGAGAGCTTATAGGTTATAACTATATACTATCCCTATACTATAACTACTATATTGTATCAGGTAAAGTTGATAGGTAGGAATATCCCTAACCTAAGAGTAGTACCCAACCTCTATCTATATATATTACTATATAGGATAATATTATCTAAATACTAG
>QWZN01000240.1:0-31983 GCA_003693225.1 Venturia aucupariae | reverse complement strand
ACTACAACGTCTCTATCTACTCCTAAGCCTTACTTACCTTATAATTACGATTTATAGTTATATCTACTATCTCCGTCTCTACTTTTAAACCTCTAGAATAGCCTCCTTAATTAGTACTTTGTCTAGATTGTTAGCGGACTACTCGTTAAATAATAGTAAACCTATTACTAATACCTTCGTCTTTGTATAAGGACCGTACGCTTTGTCTAGGTTGTTAGCGGGCTACTCGTTAAACGATAGTAAACTTGTTACCAATGCCTTTGTCTTTGTATAGGGACCGTACGCTTCGTCTAGGTTATTAGCGGGCTACTTATTAAACGATAGTAAACTTATTACTAATGCCTTTATCTTTATATAAGGACCGTGCGCTTTGTCTAGGTTGTTAGCGGGCTACTCGTTAAACGATAGTAAACTTATTACTAATGCCTTCGTCTTTATATAAGGACCCTTAGTAGACTACTCGTTGAATAATAGTAAACTTATTACTAATACCTTCGTCTTTGTATAAAGACCCTTGGCGGACTACTCGTTAAACGATAGTAAACTTATTACTAATACCTTCGTCTTTATATAAGGACCGTTAGCAGACTACTTATTAAATAATAGTAAACTTATTACTAATACCTTCCTCTTAATACCTTCGTTCTTGTATTAGAACTATTAGTAGACTACTTATTAAACGATAGTATACTTATTACCAATACCTTCGTCTTTATATAAGGACCGTTAGCGGACTACTCGTTGAACGATAGTAAACTTATTACTAATACTTTCGTCTTTATATAAAGACCGTAGTAGTAGCTAAGCTATTTAGCGAGCTTAGGGTCGTTAAATTCAACGATCTTATTACTACGCTCTAGTAAGGTAATATGATCCTTTTAACGACGATAGTTACTAGGAGACTACTAGAAGACTACTAGTAATCTCATTCTATAATTAAATTAATAATAACGATGTCTCTTTATCTCTACTATAGTTTTATTATATTAATAATATATTATTATATATTTCAGTTGAATCTATATTCAAGTTTATATTTTCGTTTAAATATTTAATAAATTTATTCAATTCAAACTAAAATAAATATAGAGTATCTATCTAGCGATAGAATTATCTTAAACTATATCTATATATCAATTAAGTATATACAAAACAATCTATTATACTAGAGAATATATATTTCAATACTATTTACTTATTATTATATTGCTCCTCCCTTTTATCTATATATAAAGATCCTTATCTCTATCGATAAACTTAGTCTAGTATATTTGCCTCTAAATATATAAAAACGTATATAGCCGGTATACTTAGAAAATATAATCTCTTTACTACCTATAGACCTCTCTATCTATATAATCGAAAGACTTTACTATTACTCTTACTTAAGATAGCTTCCTCGTCCTCCTCTACTATCGTTCCTCTAGCCTCCGATTAACTATTAATTATAGGTAAAGATCGAAATATTTACTAATAGACTCGATCTAATACTAAATAATTTATAACCTAGTAGTCTTCTACAACCTAGCACCGGGGATAAATACGTAAGGAGAAACTAGATATTCCCCGCTTTAAAACTAAAAGAAGAGCCGTAAATTAGTAGTACTTCGATTAAAGTACTCTTCGTAGATTAGGTTATCCGAGAATTATCTATAAAAGATACGGTACGGATCTAAAATATACTTAGAGGGACGGAATATCTATAATAAGTACCTATATAGGAACGGATAGTTATAAAGTAGCCGCGTCGCGAAAGGGGTTAGTATAGCTAATAGTCGAGGAAGGCTTTATCGCGGGGGTAAGACTACTAGAAAACTACTAGGAAACTATAAGGCCTTACTAATAGAAACCTTAGAAAAAACGAGTAAGAGAAGAACGCGCTTTTGGTAGTAATCTCGAACTCTATCCCGCTAACTTCGATAAATAACTAATCCGAATAATCGTTTTAAATAAATAGTCTTTGACTATTATTAATAATTTAGAGTTCTTACGCCTTTTATACTACTTAGGTAAAGAGTTTAAACTTCCCTTATCCTTTACTATTACTAATAGGGTCCTCGACTTACGTATTAAGTTAGAGGAGTCTATCTATAAACGTCTCTCTCTAGTACCTTAGAAAGTCTCTATTATCCTTAATAGATAGTCTATACCGCGGAGAGATAGATACCTTATAATTAAAGCCTACTAGGTAGATAAATAGGAAATATAGAAAGTATTAATCGGATTTAAGCCCTATTAAGGCGCCTTTACTAGCGCTAACCTTACGAAGGTAGTTATTTTACGACTAAACTACTTTAATATCTTCGAGAGGGTTATAGCTTTTACTACGGACAACGCGTCGAATAATAAAATAATAGTATAATCTATTAACCTATATATTAAGAAATTATACGAATAGACTAGTATTGATAACGAGATCGCGCTATATCCCTACCTTTCTTATATTATATAACTTAGTTATAATAGGCTTCTTACTAATATCAAGATTTGACTAAAGAAGGAGGAGTTAATTAAAAACTAGAAGGAAGATAAAGAGAAGGCGGCTATAGCCTTAGTAAGGGGAGAGATCCTAGCTAATACCGAGCGAGGTATAAATCTATTCTAGTAGTCTCCTAGTAGTCCTCTAGTAGTTCCCTAGTAGTCTTACGTACGGCTATTACTAATTTCCAACCCCTAGCTACTATATACTATTACTAAGGCGCGTTAGATTACGATCTTTATTAACTCGAGCGAGGTACGATNCTATATACAAGCGGAGCCCGTTAGGTAGCGTACGGACTACGAGACTATATAATAGGCCTTATCCCTCCTCCTACTTTGTACCTTAGTTAACTTAGTTTTATCTACTACCTTAATCCTCGTGTATATAGGGTCTTCCCGTAATATTAAGTCAACTCCTTTTTTTTTTTCTCTCTACTCACGAAGTAACTCTCCCCGCTATAGACGACTAGGAGACCGATAGCTTTCTACCGCTTCGTATAGCCTCTAGCGCAAGACAGGACGGTAGTAGTACCCTAGTAAAACTATTACCTACCTAATACGCCTCTACTATCCAATAGCTGCTCGCCGCCTAGAGGCTTACGGACTCTAAGCTAAACGTAGTAGAGGAAGTATTTAGTAACTAGAGAAGCTAGGACGAGAAGCTAATAGAGCTGGTCGCGGCTCTATAGGCGTTCTCCTCCCGAGAGGCTACGGTATTCGTATACGATTATTCAGATACTATAGGCTCTCGCGAGTAGAAGCCCCTATTATAGGACGGTACGGCGGCTATATTTCGCGACTTTCTTATCCGCCTCAAGAGCTCGTACGCGGTGCGTTCCGGCCTAAAACTACCGCTCTCCGTCCCTTACTACTAGGATTGTATTAACGACTGTCTCCCTTATAATAAGCGGGCTAGGCTAAGGAACTTCTAGCTGGCCGGGGGTATCTCCGGTAACCGGGATCCTAAGGAGTTCTTTACGGTCCTCGAGACAACCTTCGCGGACTCTATAGAAAAAACGAAGGCCCTGGAGAACCTTACTAGGCTAAGGTACTAGGATAGCTAACTATAGTATAAATACTAGTTAGTTTTCGACGAACTCCTTTATGCTTCGGACGGCAGCTATTAGGACGACGCTATTAAGATTATATACCTTAAAAAGACGTTCTCTAACTAAGTTACTATAAGTACGGTTCCTATATAGTATATACCGTAGTACGCCGGTTTCTGTACGGAGGTTAGCCGTATTATAGCTAACTACGAGAATACCTCCTAGTTCGCGACGAAGAATCGGACATGGCTCTCCAAGCTAAAGTCGTCGGAACCCGGTACTATTAGCTCGTACGCCGGCCCTAGGGGGCTATTATACCTACGCTATAGTAGGAAGAGCGTCGGTAAGATAAAAGCTAGATATTATTATCCGCCGTTAATAGGATCTCATGATTAGATAGAATAATAGAGTAGAGGCAAGATTAGATAAAAGTAAGTATATAGATAAAGATAAGATAAAAGGTCTTAAATATACTACCTAAAAGACTATAGTATAAAAGGTGGTATAAATATATATTGTTGGTTAGTTCTTAAATATTAGATAGATACTAAGTCCGTCCCTTATATACTAGCCCTATAATAGTATATCCCTACTATATTCTCACCCCCCTTTTACAGTTGTGTCGTCCCTTAATATAATAAGACTAGTTATCGCTACTAATAAAAGAAAAACTTATCGCTACTAATAAAAGAAAGACTTATCGCTACTAATAAAAGAAAGAGTATCAACCTTAAGCACTAGTATCTACCGTACTAGATAGACCTTTACTATTATCCTAACCTTCTACCTTATTATTACTATCGCTATTAATATCCTCGAGTATATCGTTAAGATCGCGTTCATTCTATTCTATTATAAAGTACTAATCTAGTTTAGCGATTAGTCCGCCTTCGCGGAAGCGATATATAAAGAAACTCGTCTCGCCGAAGTAATATATCTCCTACTTAATAAATGCGGTAAACTTATTAGTAATTAAGTTCGTAATCTCGGTCTCCTATCTATCGATAATATCCTTGAAATAGCGATTATCCTTAACGACTCTCTTAACTTGCTTAATAATATCGTAGTTGTCCTATCGGAGACGACTAATTAGTACTTATACGATTGGCTCGACTGAATATAGTATGATGTGCGAAGGAAAAGGATATAGTAACTTACTATAGTTAACGGAGTAACTAGATAGAGACGTAGGTCTAACCTAGAGATTGCGATACGCCTTAGTAAGCTCCTCCTAGGTACCGCCTTTAGGAATCTCAAGTGTCGCATAATCTACCTTAATACCGTAGTACTAGGGTAATATAGTTAGACGAACACTATCTACCTTTCCTACTAATCTATAGAAGTTTAATAGATAGGTAATACGGATAGTATAGTCGGCTGCAATCTAACGCTAAAAGTCTACTCTAAATCGCTCTATATAATTACTATTCTATATCTTTGGAAGGATCTTCGTAATATAACTATTACTAAGAGGGACTCCGGCTAGCTTATATATATCCTACTATACAACTAAGTTGTCTATCTTGTATATTATCGGAACGTACTAGGTATAGTTATTAGTAGTGTCTCCAAATATAGTTAGACTGCCTTGAATCTAGTTCGTGCCTTTGTTTAATTCGATAGTATCCTTAATATTAATGTCGATATAACGGAATACGATATTATTACCTTTTCTAGTTGTCTTGGCGTAGTAAGGGTAGGAGATTAGCTAGAATCGACGATCTAGACGAAGCGCAATATATCGAGCCTAGTATCTAATAGATTGGCGCATTGCCTGCTAGGTAATACTATAGTATATAGTTCGGTTCTATCCTAGATTATTCTTCCTATTGACCTTACGCAAATACTAAATATAGTATACTAACTCGATCTTAGTAATATCTTTAATAGTCTAGAACTAACCTATCTGTTGTAAGTCGTTAGGAATATTCTTAAAGTACTTAATACTATTAATCTTCCTATTAAATAAAGCCTCCTCCTTCGTCTAGTACTTAAAAGTACCCTCGTTTAGGATACTACTATCGCGGTCCTAGTCTTCAAGGTCGCTCTTTGTCTAGATTTGGTTACGAAAGGTTTCGTACTCTTTAGGACTTATAGTATTCTTCTCGAAAATATTAATATTAATTGGCTTGTAGGCGTAGACACTAATATAGTTAGAATGAATAGAAGGGCGGTTACCTATATAGAACCACTCAAACTTATCGCGTGAAGTTATAAACGTAACTAGATTTGTATAGGTTACCTATTCTACTAGCCGATTAATAAGAACTGATATCTCACCTTCTCGTGTCTAAAGTACTACCTAGCCTATTATATATCGTAAATAGTTCTGGTATATCTCGTCTTTGACTATAATAACTATCTTTACGAACTTCTAAAAGTTATCTAGTATCGAGCGCTTAATTGTTACCTTCTTAACCTTCTTGCCGAGGTCTATATATCTAATATCGCTAATACGTGTCTAACTAACCGCAGGTTTCTTTAGAAGGATACTTAGACGAACCTTATTAGCCGTAGTACTACAAGTATAAGTATCTTTAGTAAGCCTAGTATCTTTAACGTCCTCCTCTTTATCTATAGGTCCTATATTATCCTTATTATACTCCTTAGGAGACTTCTACCTGCTCTTGCCTTTGGATCGAGTAATACGAGATATATTATTATCTTCTCCAAACTCTTTCTTATTCTACTAGTCGAGTTCCTTTATTACTTCTTTAAGGATATTGAGTTGCGTACCTTAAGCCAATCCTACGTTAGACGAGGGAGATAAAAGCGCTAGATCTAATAGCTATTAACTTGTAACGGAAGTTACTTAAGAATATTCGCGGAAAGGATCGTTATTATACCAACCGATCTCCTTCGGGCGTACAAGATACTACTGAAGTTGGATTGTAGTAACCGGTAATAAATACCTAGGATAATAGACTCTACTAAAGTTATCCTAGTTAACGTCCTTAGAATACTTATCGTAAACTACTCGTTTAATCTCTTCGCCCTTCTCGATACTAATAATACTAACCAGACCTGCTATATTAGACTACTATAGTCTTAATAAGTTTCGGGATCGTGCGATTATTAATAGATAATAGTAGATTGCTGCGCTAAGTATCTTAAGTACGGTTTAAATCGGAAGTTCGATAACTAACTTGAGATATATTCGAAGTCCGATAAGTAAGTTACGGCTGAGTTAAAACTTAGCGGTCTATAGTATTATACTATCCCTCCTATTAATAAAGAGAGGAGACTACTTATTATTAAGGAGACTACTAAGGATTCTGCTATCCTATTTAACGAAATATTTACCTACTCCCTTGATATCTTCTACTCGCGTTAAGCTGCGAATCTCCTTATATATAGCCCTTACCTAATTTCGGGTTTTTACTCCCTAGGTCGTATATATATTAATAATAGATAGATCGATTTCAAGTGCTTCTATAACGAACCTAGCGGTTAGGACGAGTAGTTTGTACTCTCCGTCCTTACTCTATTTTAGATAGTTAATAAAGAGTATCGAGACTATCTAATTTTGATTCGATCGCGACTTAATCTCCTAACGAATACTATTAAGATAAGTAACGCGCTCTCCTAGTTCTATAATATCTAGTGCTTAACTCTATTTCTCGGCGCTCTACTTAATCGACTTGAACTATTCTAATTCTAGAAAGCTTATAGTATTGTTCTTCTTGTCTATAGTAGCTACTCCACCCGTAATTATAAGAGCGGTATTATTATTAACTAGTATAGATTCGGAGTCGCTCGTTATAGACTTATCGGGTCCGCCGTTATCGTCCTTCTAGCTTCGGGTTTTAGGTCCTATAATAAGTACCTTGGGTAGCTCGTATTCGTATAGTTTTGGTTTCGTTCGTATTCGTAGTTGAAGTTGTAGAAAAATGAAAGATATAAAGAGTAAAAGAGAAGAAGGAAAGAAAGAATCCCTCTACTTAAATAGATATCCTCGCTATATTTCTAGTCCCCGCCTATTAATAGTATTAATATAGTTCCCTATAATATTACAGATAATAGTTAATATAAATATAATAGGAAATACAAATACTACGATTAAATATATAAATATAAAAACAACCTAAAAAACGACAATCGAAAAGAATAAAATATAAAATATCGAAAACTTATCTCGTAATCTTCTTCCTTATCTTATTAATATTAGTACTATCTTTAATAGTATTTTAGTAGATAGTTCTAGTCGTTTTAATATCTAGGGCTGGCCCCTAGAGTTATCTAAGTCCGTTTTATCAAAATTTCGCCGCCGGGAATCCGCTATACAGAACTTTTCGTCGTAGTATTTTGATATAATTTAAGTATATAGAAGACACTTCTAACTCGGCCCGTATACGCTATCTAATAATAGCTTGCTACGCTATCTAATAATAGCTCGGGGTAGGATAGCTATCGAACTATTTCTAAGGTATACGTAGCTATCTATGCGGGTCGACCTCTCTAGAGGAGGAACTAGAAACTCTAGAGGTGTAGAGAATACTCGTCTTTTTATTAGACTACTTCTAGAGGATACGTAGTTATCTATATAGGTCGACCTCTCTAGAGGAGGAACTAGAAACCTTACCGTAGTCATGCGGTGCCGCGGTTATAGTAGAAACTAAGGAAGTGAATACAGTATAGCAGTCCTACTAAGAAAGTAAATCTCTAGATTCGCGGTAGCGGGGCTATCTCTCGTTCCCGGGACGATATAGAATACTTATACGGCTCTAGCGTAATTATAAGCACACGAGTAATATATAAATCTCTAGGTAGTAAAGGTAATAATAATACCCGGGTCCGGCCCCTAGAGTCGTAATAGTAGTCTCTAAGTCGTCAAGGTTGCTTTAATATTTAGAGACTCCTCGATTTAAAAAGTACCTAGTACTAGGGCGGTCTACTAATGCGATACTTAATATACAGCCTACTAATACAATACTATTTAGAGACTTCTCGATTCAAAAAGTACCTAGTACTAGGGCGGCCTACTTATCCGGTTTAATACGCCGCGCTACGGATCTATCTATTATTATCTCACTTAATAAATAAAACTACTAATACCCTACCTAGGTTTTTCTTCTTTTAGACGAACTATAGACTCCTCCTCTTATATCCTCCTACTCTCCTCGATCTAATCAAAATCCTAGACTTATCCTACTGCCGTGTCAAATTTAAAGATAGGAGAATTAAACGCTTAATAATAATAATATAAATCCTAAAGCAATTAACAAATTTTAAAATTTCAAATATATAAAATAAAATAAAGAATTTACTAGAAGAATAATAAAATTCTAAATTAATAACAATAACAATTAATAAAAGAAAATTACTATAAAATTTTACCGTATTAATTACCTTCTTATATTCCAATCTCGGGATGTATAAATATCGCATACTAATTAGAATCGAAGTTAGAATACCGATCTATATTAAACTTCGGGTTAATATCCGGAGGGATATCGATAAAGTCCTTATATATATTAGGATTGAAGTTAGCTAGACGAGTAATCTAAACTATTAGATATACGTCTAGTTCCGCTTTATCTACTATCAAGTTATCTGATAAATGGTCGGAGAAGATATTATATTCTTCTCGATCAAAGCCGTCTAGGTTTAAAATTTGAACAAATGCTTTGGCGTTAATATTATCGCTACTATCGGACTTACTAGAATTAGATAAAGCTTCTTCTTATAGAATAAAAACTCGAATACGGTCTGCGCGTATACTCCTAAATATAACTATATCGTCTAGTTTAGATAGTTTATAGCTTCTAATTCTACGTCCAGTATCCTTATCTATATAAACCTTTAAAATCCTATATAGTCTAAGCTATCTAAATTCCAACTTGTTGCCAAAGCTCTAGACTAGTTTCGTATTATATAGTAGTACTAAGTTACTAACCTCAAGCTTCGAAGTGCGGCGACGAGATGTATAAGATACTTCCTAGTAGTCGATTACTTCTTAACGTATACGTTACTACCTAGTAGTAGCTTCTCGCAAATCTCCTTCTCTAAGATTAAGTTATTTCGCTCGTATCGTAAGAAGGTCCTCCGTTATCTTCATAGACTTCTAGTTTAGTATACGCCAAGTAGTCATCTTTAACTCGATTAGTAGGATATATTTCTTACTAAGTATTATCCTAGCTAGCGTTATTTCTATCGTCCGTTTCATAGTTATCCTCTCTGCCTACAGGACACTGTATAATAGAGATACCTAGGGCTTTATTCTACTATCAGTTATCTTGCGTAATACTATAATAATTGGCCGATAAGTTCGTTTAATTCCGCCTTAAGCCTGCGAATTGTATAGAGAAATCTAAATCTTTCTGGTACTAAATAAGTAAAGAAGAGTATTAACGAAGCGTTTATTATTAGGGCTACTATCTATACCGATCTCGAGAGGAACTCCCTATCTAGTAATAATATACTCGTAAATAAAGTTAGTAATCTACTTTATATTCGAAGAACCTCGAAGAGCCTTAGCTTTACTCTAGCTACTAAGCTCTTCACGAGTATAAATAATATACTCGAAACCTTCTTGTTTAGGTATACCTATATAGTCAATTAACCACCGAGTACCGAGCAACTTACTACGTATTTTTATTATATTTAGACCCTCGTTAACTTTGTTTTAATCGTTTATCTAACAAGTTATATAACCTTTAACCTATACGGCGACGTCCTTATAATAACCTTCCTAGAAGTATCGCTATCTAACTAGTTTAGTAGTTGCTTCTCGTCCCTTATAGCTATACTTATTATAAAGATATTTAATGATTTCTTCTCGTTCCGTCGTATTATCGATAACGCGTCTATATAGTGATCCTTGTACTCCTCGGCGGAATAATTATCGATATAGAATAAGAAAGTTGAATACCTTCTTTCTAATAGTACGGTACTCCTTAGTAGAAGAGTATAGTAGTAGTTTCTTTAGTATTATTAGGTAATCTATAATCATATAATATTCGTTAGTATAAGTACTATCTAGTCCTTACTATCTTCGACGCTTTTCTAACGAAGGTTCGCTCTTACTATCCTATATTATACTGGAACTCTTGTTTGGATTATCGTCTAAGGAGTTATAAAAATCTGGTTAGTCTATCGTACAGTATCTATTAGAACTAGAAAGTGAATAGATCTACGGACTATAATAAGTAATTACTCCGAGATCCGAGGCTATAAAATCGTTAATATCGAAATCGGGAATAAGAGGAATATCCTTAATAGGAATATCCTTATATTGGCGAGATAGTCTATTAGTAACTATATTTTTCTTTCCTTTAACATGTCGAATCTCGAAGTTCTATATCGCTATTTAAGCAAGCTATCTCGTTATAAGTGCGCCGGTAATATCGGATAATATTCTATTAATCTAATAAATTAGGGTTCGGGTATCCGTTTCGATAATAAAATATACACCCTATAGATAAATCTTGAACTTCTTAAGTATATTTAAGAGCGCCCTATACTCTAACTTAAGAGTATTATACTTCCTTTTAGTAACTGACTAGATACTACTAGTATACCTATATAGATAGCGCTTTCCTTTATACTCCTAAGAGAGCTCTACGCCCCAACCCTTAGTCGATATATCGATAGAAAGAATTAACTATCCTAATCCTTTGTGATACCGAATCGGTTTTAAGGCGGGAGCCTTAGTAAGAGTATTCTATAGTCGAGTTATTACTTCCCTCTAACTATAACCCCAAACAAAGTCTACGTCCTTCTTGAACAGGAAAAAGATTAGCTATACAATTATCGCAAAATCTCGAATCTAGATACGATAGTATACGTAGATACTAATAAATACTCTTGCCGATTTTAGTAACCTAGGTTCTACCTAGTTTATAATTACTGCAACCTTTGACTCGTCTAGGCGACGTCTATACTTGTTATACTAGTATCCAACAATATAAAGTCCTTCTATATAAATATCGAACTTCTTACCTGAAACTATTACCTTTACGCGCTTAATGTCTACTAGTAGAGTATTAAGATTCCTAATATACTTAAGAATATTCCTTCGAACTCTAGGTAGCTTACTTATCTTATCTCCGTAATCTTTTTCTAACTTATTAAGAATATCGTCGACATATATATCGCTTATATAGATCTAATACCGAATAATTGTCTTTGTAACTCTATAAAATTAAGCGACCGAATTCGTAGTACTTTAAGGCAATGTTGTCATGCGGTAGAGTCTAAAAGGGTATTAGAATACTATTATATCTCTACTTCCTTTAGTAAGTTCGAGTTAATTATATCCTAAGAAAAGGTTAGCTAGTAAAATATAGGAATATCCTATAAACGAATCTGCAAACTCGTCTATAGACGGAGGAATATTAGTATCTCGGATTATTACTCTATTATAATTTGTTGCGCTGTTAATTAATCGGTAACTTAGCTTATCGACACTATTACCTTTCTTTACGACGAGGAACTAAGGATTCCTATACGGTCCGTAGTATAGCTTGATCCTTCCTGTATCAATACGCTCCTTAAGAATCTAACGAGCTACTCCTTCCAATACTTTTAGAATATTAAATAACTTTATTTACCAAGGTATATAATCTACTGTCCGGATAACTTGAGGAGGAGCGACTTCGCGCCGAATCCTACCGTATTCAGAGAAGTCCTAAGCTAATATAGACTCCTACCGATATAATATCTCCTTGATAAAAGCTCTCTCCTCTAGACTTAAATCTAGGTTAATACGTATAGCCTTAAAGCGCTCTTCTATTAATCGGGTCCCTCGAGGGAAAGTCGCGTATCGCTTTTCTAAATAAATATCGAGATTAGAATCTGGTTCTGCGCTTATTTGTTCGAGTATTATAACTTCGCGCTAGTTAACGAGACCTCCTAGAGTCTCTCTATTCTTAAGAGGAATATTGATAGGTAAGACCTTATCTACTTTCTTTTTATAAAGCGTTACGAGTTGCGGTTACGGTTAAGTCGAAAATTTTATAATTTCTTAGCGCTTCTTCGTTAGAGGATTAATATCTAGGGCTGGCCCTAGGAGTCGTTTACCGTTAAAATCTAACCTTCGTAACCTAAAGTTAGCTACTAAACCCTGATTCTTCTATAAATACTCCTCGCGCTCTACTACTTTCTTTATTTCTATCTCGAAGATCTCCTTATTAGTATAATATAAGGGAATAAACTCGCGCTAGTTAGGTACGCGTACTAACGATACGATAATCGGCGCGTCCGGCACGTCCTAAATATCGAAAATAACTTCCGGTAGAACCTGCTCCTCCTTATCCTCTCGCCTTATCGTAATTACACCTAGTCTAATAAACGCGGAAGAATCTCTAGGTTTGATTATTCCGCGAACTAGTTTTCCGTATTGAACTCCTCGTCGTCGGAGGACTTATTACTTAAACTAGTTTGATAATCTTAAGGTTCCTAGACCTTATTATCTTTATTAGTTACTTCTTTAACTCTAGTACTTCTTAACTAACGAATTGCTATATCGTAATTATAATTGGCAAACCTAGTATCCTATCGAACCGACTCGTTACTATTAATAGATCGCGCAACGTATCGAATAGCGCTATCTAGAATATTATAAATCTATAGAGAAGAGCGTAAAGAGAAGGACTAGCTAAGGATAATAGGTCGTAAATATCTTAATAAAACTATAAAGAGCGTGCCGTCGTAAGAGAAGGGAGTATCCGCAATCCGAATACTAGTATATATCTATCCGATGAGACTAATATTATATCTATCGGCGGCAGTCAGGTTGTTTCTAATAGCTTGCTATTTAGGATTATCAAAACCGCTAATAGGAAGGCTAAAAGCTTTAGTAGTTACTATACTTATTACGTTTACTTCTATACCTGTATCGATTATTCCGTCTCGAGACACTTCGCTAATAGAGACTTTTATAACTAGTAAACTAGTAAATATACGATACTTACGATTAGCGCGGTCTATAACTACAACTATATAAGATATAATTAGGTTAATACCGATCTTAGTATCTTCTATTAGAATACGCGTATCTATAGAGTCGGAAATAGTTATACTATTAATATTACGAGAAGAACCCTAAGCTCTCTTCTCAAACTACTTCTACAACTTTGCCGCTTTCTTTTCTACTTTTAATACTTTCGCAGCTTTTATAGTAGGCTCGATTATCTATACGACGTTATTAGGAAGACGTTTGAATATAAAGTTATTTAGGCAAGGTATAAGTATAAGAAGCTTCTAGAAAGTAAACGTATAATCGCCGTTTAATATAACTCGTGAAATAACTTCAAGTTCTATATCTCGTTTCGGAACTACTATAATCAGTTACTTAAAAGTCGGATTGTTGTTTCTAACCTTTCTCGGCTAGGTCCCTCGCATAGTTTCGTTATTACTAACTTCTACTATTAACTAATCTTTAGCCTTAGTCTAAATAGGACCGCTAGTTCCGTTATCGATTATTTCCTAAAATCGTCCTAGAATAGTATGCTTAACTCTAGTTGATTTTGTTACTAGCTTTATAGTAGCTGGCTTTATAACTTTCGAAGAGGCCTTGCTAGGAAGGTTTATAGTAACCTTAGTAGGAGCCTTATTAATATTCCTAGGCCTACCGGCTATAGAAATATATATAGGATCGTTATACTTTATTACTAGTCCTCCTATCTCGTTAACTTCCTAGTTATCTATATTAATAAACTTGCTCTTATACGCGTCCCTACTATTATAGAGACTACTAACTTGGATAGTAGAAATACTATTCCCGCTCTTAAGTTTGCGATCTTTATATATCCTCGCAATCTAATCAGACTATCGCTTAATAGTATATAGCGCAAGACCTCTAATCTTATCTCTAGGATTCTTTATACTACCCTAATATAGACCGCGCTCCTGAGGAGTTTTACTATCACGTTTATAGTATACAATACTAGCCTTAAGGAAGTCCCCTAAGCAACCGTTAAGTTAAAATACTATCTCTCTAGACTTGCCACATCCTAGGTAAACACGTTCTATAGGTAATATACTAGTACTAGGGATTAAAGTTGATAGTATTATTGCAGGATTCGGAGCTCTTACTAGTACAGGTTAGCTTATATTACTAGTCCTCTATATATTAGGAGGCGCTAACTAACGAGATCTAGATTGGTTAAAGGTAGATAGGTTACTCGTAGTTATATTAGAAGAATAGTAAGTTGCTAATAATAGAGAAGATTTGAAGTTCTTTTAAACGTAATTAGTAGCTAAGGTATACTATATACCGCTTAAGCGAGTCTTTGTAAAGATAGGATTATATAAGTAATATAAAGTATTATAAGCGGCTTCTCTACTAATACTACTAATATATATATTTTTAAAGGCTTCTAGCAGCGCCTAGTTAAGTCTAGAACTAGTAGGAAGGGGAGTCTTACTACTTATAAGATTTTCATTTCTTTTCGCAATAGATTTGTTAGTAATGCGCTCTAGGACCTTATTATTAGCGGAACTAGTAAATATCTCTATATCCTCTTTACCGTTAATAATGCGCTCTACTTCCTTAATAATTTCTTTAATATTTTCGTAAGTACGGCTAGAAGTAGACTTTATTAGGTACTTTAAGTTGACTTACTACTTGATATCTATAGGAAGACTATATATAAAGGCCCTAGTATAGGAAGCCTTTATAGTATCGCCGTTCTCGTATATAGTAGGCTAGTAGACTTTGAACTCCTTAAGGAAGCCCTTAGGTTTAGGGATACCCTTCTTACTTTTGCGAGTAATCTCTACGAGATAAGCGAGAGTCTCCTTCTTCTAGCGTTTATCCTAAGTAATATACTCCTCTCTAAATAAGGTCTTGAGTAAGTCCTAGTCGTACTCCTCCTATCTATTAAGAGCTCGAATGTCTTTATAGATATTAGTATAACAGTTAATTATTAGACCTCGATATTTCTAAATATCCTTTTCAATCTCGAATACTTCGTACTACTCTTCTAATCGGATAAGGAAAGCAGACGTATTCTTCCTACTAAAGATATATCTATAAGGAAGGATTAAGTTCTTAGGATCGTATCGGACTCGTCCTATATTAGTCTTAGTACTATTTATTATTATAAGGATATCCTTATAGCTAAACTACACACGCTCCAATGCAATATACTACTTAGTACTAGTACTACTATCTTTCTTATTGGCTACTCGGCTAGAAGTAGGCTTCTTACCGATATCGATTTTATTAGATAAGTCTACCTTACTAGAGGCGATATTAGGAGTATCCTCTAGCGTAGTACCTTTATCGCTTTCGTTAATATTAGGGTTGGATTTACGTATATCCTAGATTCTAGATAGGCTAGGTTCGTCTATTACTTCGTAAGGGTTGTTATAGGTTTCGTTGTAATAGGTTTCGTTGTAATAGGTAATATAATATCGTTGTAGTAATCTCAAAATCAGTTGTTAAAGAATTAGAAGGTCTAATAGGATAGTAATAAGAGTATACTATATATAGCTAAATACTATATACTTACTACCTCGGTATTCTAGTTTATCTATTATTATTAGTTTAGGGGTATATATATACTCATTTTCATTAATTTCTTTTAGTTCTTAAGTATATAGCTACTTATTAAGTCGTTCCGTTTTCAATATCGTTAGTTTCGGAGTATATAGATGCTTAAAGTATCGTCCCGTATATAGGTATTATCGTTTGGTATAGTTAGTACGAACTCGCGATCGCTTCGTATACCAAGGTCTTCTTTTAATCGTTATAAGCTTCGTAAGTAAAGTCCGTTTTCGTCTTCTCCGAAGGATAGGTATCCTCGTTTGGAGTCGTAGTACCGATCTCAGGTCTCTAAGGTTAATCCGGAGATCGGGTTCTATTATCGTCGCTATTGTCGTGTATAGATATCTATAAATTAGTAATATAGATATCTCTTAGTAAGGTATTCGGGAGAATAAGTAAATATAGTAAAAGAAAATATATTACTAAAATAACTTCCTCCTCACTATATATACCAACTAATATAAAGAACCTACGGTTCGATATATAGTATAAATTCTCTACGGAGATTACTAAAAATGTAGTAGGAAGAGCGTCGGTAAGGTAAAAGCTAGATATTATTATCCGCCGTTAATAGGATCTCATGATTAGATAGAATAATAGAGTAGAGGCAAGATCAGATAAAAGTAAGTATATAGATAAAGATAAGATAAAAGGTCTTAAATATACTACCTAAAAGACTATAGTACAAAAGGTAGTATAAATATATATTGTTGGTTGGTTCTTGAATATTAGATAGATACTAAGTCCGTCCCTTATATACTAGCCCTATAATAGTATATCCCTACTACAACGCCCTAGTATAGTATCCTAGGCGGAGCCTATAGATACTATTATAACCGCGACCCGCGTATAATCGAGCGGATAGCGCCCCGTAGTAGACTTGTTACGACGCCGTACGGCCCCTAGAGGCTCAAAGCCCCCGACTCGGGCAAAGTAGGTTACTAAAGCCGAGCTCGACTCGAGGCGAGAGCGCGGTCTCTATTTCCGTTATAGAGGC
The DNA here is from genome assembly GCA_003693225.1 of Venturia aucupariae. Taxonomy (NCBI): domain Eukaryota; kingdom Fungi; phylum Ascomycota; class Dothideomycetes; order Venturiales; family Venturiaceae; genus Venturia; species Venturia aucupariae. Next base: position 14,963 of record QWZN01000240.1, on the reverse strand, counting down.
AGCGGATACTAGTTAAATAACTACGTATACCGCGCCGTATAGAACCCCGCAAAATCCTCCGGGCGCGTTAATATAGCGGCCCTTCTATCTACTCCGGATACCCCTCTAATATTAGAGGACTCCGATCCGGACGAGTCGGAAAAAGCGTAGCTCTCTATTATAGATAGGATAAGGGAGCGGAAGGAGCACTAAGACGAGGCTAGCGTTTATACTAAGTAAGAATAGACGGAAGGAGTGTATTTATAGACGTTTACCTAAATAATAATACTCTCTCCCCCGTATTTACCCTTATTAACAAAGGCTGCGAGTACTACGCTACGATTAGTAATAACCTAACTAGGAGGCTCGGCCTCCGTCTAGTTGACGACGCTTTACGACGAATACGTAGGGCTATAAAAACCATAACGGATACTAGAATATGAGGAGTAGTCGGTTTCCGTATAGATATAGGCGGATTCCGCTAGATAGTATACGTATACGTCGTACTAAATCTCGCCTATAACCTAATCCTAGGCAACCTATAGAAGGCCTATAATATAATCCGGATAGCGCCTAATTAGGGTCGGCTTTAGTACGGCCGTAGTCTATAATAGATTGCGGAGCGCTATCGCTATAGAGAATACCGGTCCGTAGGAATATCTACGGTATCTATAGCGAACGATACGTTATCCGTAAGGCTACTACCCGATATATCAACCCTCCCCCCTCCCTAGCCGAAATATCGCGCCAACCCTAGTACGCGAGAGTATCAGCGGTCTTTTACTACGGAGGCCGCCCTAGAGCGGTCGGAGGATAAGGTAGAAGCGATAGACCTAGCGTCGGTAGCCTTAGCGGTACTTATACCTTAACTAGGACATCCCGCTAACTCTAATACGCGCGAGTACAAGCGGCCTTTTACTAAGGAGGCCGCCCGGGAGCGACTAGAGGCTAAGGTAGAAGCGACGGACCTAGCGTCGGTAGCCTTAGCTATACTTATACCTTAACTAGGATATCCCGCTAACTCTAATACGCGCGAGTATAAGCGGCCTTTTACTACGGGGGCCGCGTCCTAGAAGACGGGTTCTAACCGTTTCGGTATAGTAGCCCCTCGGCCGAGATACCTACCTAAGTCCGATACTAGCAACTCCGGACAGGTTAAGTCCAATAATAACGAATATAAGCGGACTTTTACTAGGGAGGCCGCGGCCTGGGGGACGGATTCCGCCTATTACGTTATAGTAGCCACCTTCTCCCCGGGTGCGAGTACGCGGATTACTACGGTAAATATAGAGGATATCTTTAAGGTATTAGAGGATAAGCCCGCTACTACTACAGCCTAGCTTAAGAAGCAGCTGCCCCCTGAGGTTTATAATCTTATACCGCTATTTTCTAGTCGGGAGGCCGAAAAGCTAGCCCCGTTTCGCCCCGACGTAGACTATAAGATAGAACTCCGATAGAAAGTAGACGGCTCCCTTAAAGTATTGCCCTAGGGCCCCCTTTACGGTATATCTAAGGAGGAGTTGCTAGTACTCCGTAAGATACTTAACGATCTACTAGCGAAGGGCTTTATCCGGCCTTCGACCTCTACTAGAGGGTCTCTAGTACTTTTCGTACGGAAGGCGTTAGGCGGCCTTTGATTCTACTATAACTACCGGGCCCTAAACGCCGTTACTAAGGCCGACCGATACCCCCTCCCCTTAATCTCGGAGACCCTTCGAAACTTGACGGGGACTACTTGGTTAACTAAGGTAGATATCGTATCCGCTTTCTAGAAGCTGCGTATAGCTAAGGGATATAAATATAAAATAGCCTTCCGGACGAGATACGGGTTATTCGAATAGCTAGTAACTCCGTTCGGTTTAGCTAGGGCTCTAGCTAGTTTCTAACGGTATATTAACACGGTACTACGGGAACACCTAGACGACTTCTACTCAGCGTATATAGACGACGTATTAATATACTCCTCGGGTACCCGCGAGGACTACTTCCGTAAGGTTCGCGCCGTTCTCCGCAAGCTTTTAGACGCAGGCCTATACCTCGACCCGGCGAAGTCTAAGTTCGCTAGGAAGCGTATTAAGTACCTAGGTTTTATCGTACACGCCGACGGAAAAGGGCTAGAAGCCGACCTAGACAAAGTATAGGCTATATAAGTATAGTAGTTACCTACGACCTAGCGCGAGGTACGACGGTTTCTAGAGTTTACGAACTACTACCGGGTCTTCGTACCTAAATACTCGCGGATCGCCGCATTATTAACCGCGCTAACCGGTCGAAACACGACGTTCTCCTAGGGTACCCTAGCCGAGGAAGTATTCTAGACGCTTAAGGACGTCTTTATACGGGCTCCGGTTCTTCGGTAGTAGGATCCCTCCCTTTCTACGTTCGTCGAGGCGGACTGTAGCGGGTTAGCGTTAGGAGGCGCTCTTAGCTAAGAAATAGGCGGAGTCTACTACCCCGTCGCCTTCTATAGCGAAAAGCTAAATACCGCCGAGATTAATTATAATATCTACAACAAGGAGCTTCTAGCTATTATCCGATACTTATAGTAATAGGATAGCGAACTTTATAGCGCTAGCTACTTTACCGTCCTTACGGATTATAGGAATTTGGAGCATTTTATAAAAAAATAGAAGCTCTCCGAGCGCTAGGCTAGGTAGGCGGAGACCTTAATAAGGTATAAGTTCTCTATAGTATACTAACTAGGGGCCGACGCGGTCGTCCCGGATACCCTATCTCGGCGGGACTAGGACGGCCTAGACGAGATAGACTATAACTCTAGGATTAAATAGCTCTTTCCCCCGGATAGCCTTACGAAATAGACGCAAGCCGCCCCCTTTACGACGGAGTACGGTATATTCGAGGGGTCGCTCGGACTATTCGAAGAAGGGGAACTAAACCTACTATAGAATAACTTAGCTACGCGCGATACTATATACTAGGGGGTTTTCTAGGCCGTTAGGGACGGTCTCCGTACTATACCCCCCAGACTCCGCCTTAAGGTCTAGATAGGCGACTATAGGATTAACGGCTAAGGGCTACTCTACTATAGGGGGAAACTCTAGGTACCGGGCGCCCCTTTCACGTTAGAGGCCGATCGAAAGAAGGCGGACTCCTTAGTCGCGGAAATAGACGCCCTTCGTACTACGCTAATCTAGTAGAATTACGACTTGGCGGTCTCCGGCTATCCTAGCCGGGAAGCCTTAATTTCTACTATAGCTAGGGACTACTACTAGCCGCTACTATCCTCTTATATACGACGCTTTCTCAAAAATTACGACTCCTATAGCCGGAATAAGACGTGGCGTTCCCTAAAGGCCGGACTCCTCCAGCTACTCCCGGTTCCCGACCGATTCTTCTCGGAAATCTCTATAGACTTTATAACCAAATAGCCCGATAGCGAGGGTTATATAAACGTATAGGTAATTAAGGACCGCCTTAGTAAAACCGTGGTTTTCGAAGCGATGTCTACTACTAATACGGAGAAATACGTATAAAGATTCCTAGAATACTAGGTACGCTACTATAGGCTCCTACGGGCTATTATAAGTGACCGAGGTAGTAACTAGATAGGGAAGTTCTAGAGTCGTCTCTATAACCTTATAGGCGTTAAGCGTCGGCTTAGTAGCGCCTACTATATATAAACGGACGGAGGCCCCGAGCGTATAAACTAGGAACTATAGGCCTACCTCCGTAGCTACGTAAACTTCACGTAGTCCGACTAGAAAAAGTAGCTCCCCGTAGCGCAATTGGCGATTAACGGCCGCTTCTATACGGGTATCGGTATATCTCCGTTCTTCGCTACTCACGGCTACTATACCCCCCCGCCCGTTATACTTAGGAATAATCCCGCCGGATATCGAGCGTTGCCTACCGAGTTACGTACGGAGGCCTTCGTAAAGAAAATAAAGGATATTACCGATATCTACTAGGCCTCTATAGCCGTATCTAGCTAGTAATAGGAGGAGTCCTTTAACCGGACTAGGCAAGCCGCCCTAAAATACGCGGTAGGTAATAAGGTTTGGCTTAGCCTCCGGAACTATAGGAGTAAGCGGCTAAAGAAGAAGCTCGACGCCCGCTAGGTAAAATATACGGTCGCCGAGGTAATTAGCCCTCTCTCTATACGATTAGAGGGGATCTCCGAGGGTATTTACCCGTTTTTCTACCCCGACCTCCTACAACCTATATCGTAGGAGCTACCCCTTCCTAGATAGGTTATCGACGATTCTTAGCCGGCCCCCGTACTATCCGAGTCGTATAAAGAATAGTCGGTTAACGAGATCCTCTACGCCCGGATGAAGTTAAGAAGGCGCTAGGTCCTAGTAAAATAGAACGGATTCTACACGCCTACGTAGGAGCCCCTCGAGGAGATAGAGGACGTAGAGGCTATAGACTACTTCGAAAGATTATACGGTAGCGTACGCTTTAACGATAGCCTACTAGCCGATTAGGACGTAGTCTCCCGTAAAAGGACCGGCTCCTGCCGGTCTTAATAGCAACGCTACGCGTTTGGTAGCTTATTTTATATTGTTATTTTTATATTTATATTCTAGGCAAGGTAAAGTCGTAAGTTCAGTTCATTTATTATCCGACGAGGATATATTAGTATCCGATAGTAAATAAACGGCCTCTGGCCCACGTACTATTATTATAAAAAAAAAGAAAAACTCTATCTCCTATATAGTATTCCTGCCTAGAGGGGTCACTCCGGACTCTAGGCAAAAATAATCGGCCTCCGGCCCACGCGATATTATTATAAAAAAAAAAAAAACACCTATCTCCACCCAATTTTCCTACCTAGGGGAGTTATTCCTAGCCCTAAGTAGAAACAAACGGCCTCTATCTTAATTGTAGCGGCGGGGGCTAAGTACTAGGGACGCGGGCACCGGGCTAGAGGTAAGATTCACTATAATAGCGGTCTCTATAGTAGTAGTAAGGGCGAGAATAACGGTACTAGGCGGTTAGCGATCGAAAACGGACGGAGACCGATATAAAATATACCCGGGCAGCTTATTAGTATTATAATTAAGTCCTAAGGACTTAAAGGATTTTAAAACGTAGGCGAGCTCGTTATACTCTACGTTACTACGAAATAGACGGTTAGCGCTTAAAAACGGACGGAAGCTAAAAACGAAAATAGAAAAAAAAAAAAGAAAAAAAGGGATATATATATTAGCTACTATGGACCGAGTCCACGCCGTATATATAATATACGTAATCGCCGGCCTAAAACGAGTAGTTAGCGTACGAAAGCGATCAGGATCTAGGAACGACCATGACTTATATATCTATATAGGGCTTTTTGCCTCCCTTATAGGCGAGGTAGGCCTTGGTTTTTCTCGCCGCCTAAAAATAAGTAGTTAGTACCGAAAAGCGCGCGGACTCTAGGTCGCAACTTATAGTATTATTAAGGTAGTCGATACCCTTAGCGGCGTAGGCTACGTAGTAATATTAGCGCTGGACTCCGGTTAGAAACGAGCGGACTCCGACGGACTAGAAAAACTTATAGGAGAAGATATAATATAGTAGGCGGGGGCGGAGAGCGAAGGTTTTACTATAGATTCCGATAAGTCTAGGAAGGCCTCGATTTCTCTCGAGGAACTTACTAATAGTTAGTAGTTTGAGGAGAGAGGAGTTAAGGGAGGCCTAGCCTTAAGTAGACCTTACTATAATAGCCGGGTTACGCTAGTATTATTACCAGATCCTATTATTAATCGACGAGGGCTTTTAATTGGCTACCGACCGTTCTAGCTAGTTAACTACGAAAAAGTAAAGGTAACTAGTTAAGGTTAGGACTGGGTAAGGTAGCTACGATAGCCGAATATAGGAATAGGGACGGTTTCCTACTATAAAGCGACGGAGGCCGTAATATCCCTCCGACCGACCCTCTTACACCTAGCTTATAACGGAGCGGTATACTAGTAGTAAGGTAGCCACAATAGCCGTATATAGGAATAGGGACGGTTTCCTACCAAAAAGCGACAGAGGCCGTAATATCCCTCCGACCGACCCTCTTATACTTGGCTTATAGCGAGATAGCGCGCGCGGCAATCGGACGCTAGCGCTTTTGCTTTGGAGGCTATAGAGAGGGAGCTAGGGGGTAATATTAGGGGCTAGCGCCCTTAAGATAGTTAAGACTAGGAACTATATATAAGCGGAGCCCGTTAGGTAGCGTACGGACTACGAGACTATATAATAGGCCTTATCCCTCCTCCTACTTTATACCTTAGTTGACTTAGTTTTATCTACTACCTTAATCCTCGTATATATAGGGTCTTCCCGTGACACTATCTAATTAACTTAGTACTAAGGGCTCTATCCTACCCTAGAGCCTACACGGACTCTTTATATAATTCAAGATATTAAGACGAGATAGGATTCTATCTTCCAATTACTTATAAGGCTTATAACGCTAAAGAAGCTAAGCGAAATATATACGAAGTAGAATTATACGTATCTTTCTCTTAGTAAGGATAAATAGAGCTAAGTTAGATACCTTATTACTATTCTCCGTCCTTTCGCTATATTTATATAGTAGATTAGTACAACTTATACTCCTACCCTCTATCTCGTCTTTAATCTCTATAATCGCCTCTTAATATACCTCGAAACCGTAGAGGAGATACTTCGTAACAAGTAGTATAACTAGAAAAGGGAGATTAATAAGGTATATAGTAAAGTAAGGGATAAGCTTAAGGTCTACTATAGTACGACTAGTAATATATAGGCGGGAAGGCTATATAGTATAGTAATTCTCTTTAACTCTCGTTATAAATATAATACCTAGTTCCGTCCGGAATAGGCCCCCTTAGAAGAAGACTTATTTAACTAGTAGGAAAAGTACTAGGGCTACCTAAAGGATCTCTACGATCGTAACTATATATACCGTACTCCTATCTAGCGTCGCCTTGTAGTACCATCGCGACTATAACGAAGAAACGAGATATCCCTAGATACTATACTAAAGGAGTTAGATATAGCTTGCGGTCCTATACCGCGAGTAATAGTAGCTACTAGGCTAGTAAGGAAGACAATCTTAGATAGAGAGAAGGAATTTAATAACTATTATATATAGAGTAAGTATCTTCTAGTAGTCTCCTAGTAGTCGCTAATACTTCTTAGACGAAGTAAACCTAGATTTATAAAACCTCTTTAACTATTAGAAGACGATTAAGCTACGCTTCCTACGTATTACTATAATAGCGAAAGACGTCCTCTCTATCTAGGCGGCCGGTATTAGTATTAAACGTGAATTTAGTATTACCCGTAACTTTAATACTAATAATAAGACCTATAGCTCAGCTATTCTCGGCGCGTTAATAGTAAGTAATTATAAGTAGGGTATAAAGGATCGGAGCGAGGTATTCGACTATTACTTAATCTATATAAGAGAGAATCAAGTCTATACTAAGGAGGTTAAGACTAAGCGTTTAGAGAATACTAATAATACCTCTTAGTTTCTAAAAGGTATAGTCTATATATCGGATATTAGTAATAATAAGGATACTACTAATCCGGATAATATACTATTTAATAAGAATAAGGATAAGGAGAATAGGTTTATTCCTTAGCTAATAGAGAGTAGGGTTAAGGAAGATAAGGAGGGCTTATTATAGCTATAACTTATAGTTATTAATAGTATATAGGATCGCGTTCTTAGTCGCGGAAGGTTTTCTCGCCGCCTTTAAGCCAAAAACGCCCGTCCCTATAGTTGTAGTAGTCGAAGTAGTCGTAGTAGTCGTAGAGGTCGTAATACTACTAGAAGTACTAGTAGTCATACTAGTAGTCGTACTAGTAGCCGTCTTAGTAGTCGTATTAGTAGTATTACTTCTTCTCTTGTTTGTTGAGGTTATCCGGTACTATCTAGGATAGGTTCTAACCTAGATCCTATAGTAGAAGAGATAAGGGCAGCTAATCGTACTATATATAATAGTACTAATAAGGATAAGGTTAAGGATAGAAATATAAATAAGGATAAGAATAGGGATACTAATAAGGAGAGTAATAATCTAGTTCCGGTAACGCGTAGGCGTATACGCAAGTAGTATAGTATAGAGATAACTAGCGTTTAGGGTAGGTATTAGTATTAAATAGAGATCTCGTCTTGTTTTTGATACCTTTATAACTACGTAACTACTAGATAGCTACTAGAAAGACCTAAAGTTAATAAAGATATATAATAATTCTAGAACTACTCTTTCTAGTTAGTATAGTTGTTACTTTCGTTATAATAGTATAGCGCTATTATATAATCATAGTTACGAACCGTCGGTTTTAAAAAGGGACGGTTTTTTACTTTAATAAAAAACCTAGCCTAAACCTAGCCCAAACCCAGCCCAAACCGTTAAAAGATAAACCGAACCCGGACTAAACCGTTTGAACCCGAACTGTTCCCGAGTTAGGTTTAAACCCTCAAAACCTAACCCGACTCGTACCGTTAGGGACCCTAAGAAAGACTAGAGATTCCCTAAAACTATTATCTCTAACTATAGCTCTAACTTTACGTCTGAATTCTAGACCTACCTATACAAGCGTATAGGAACTAAACCTATATTCTCTACGGCTTTCTACCCGGAGACTAATAGTTAATTAGAAATAGTCAATACATTCCTCGAATAATATATCTAAGGATTCTATAACTACGCTCAAAGCAATTGGTATTACCTTCTTATATCTATAGAATTCTTCTCTAATAATAAAGTTAACTCGTTTATAAGCGTCTTACTATTCTTTACTTCTTACTACTATTATCCTCGTACTAGCCTAGAACTACCAAACCGGGATTAAGTTAAATTAGAGCTAGATAGGTTAGACGTAGATACTATTACTAACTAGAAGTAGAAACTATAGAAGTACCTTTAGTAGGAAATCGAGTAGGCTACGCAATCTTATATACTATAGGCTAATAAGAAGCGTTGCCTATACCCTTAATACTAGATAGGAGATATAGTAATACTCTCTACTAAAAATATTTAGATAGAGAGGCTAAGTAAAAAGCTAGACTATACTACTATAGGACCCTATCCTATTAAGCGTATTATATATGGTAGTAAGGCTTATAAGCTTAACTTGCCTCTCAATCTATATTAACTATACCTAGTATTCTACCTAGCCTTCTAATACTACTTCTAAATACTAATAGTAATCTACCTTACCCTAGATAAGATTTACTACCGCCTCTACCAATTACTATCCTCCAAGAAGGCGACGAAGCGCTATAATAGAAATAGAATATAGAGGCTATACTAGCTTTAGGATAGAAGGCTGCACAAGGGCGGGTAGCTAAGAATTAAAAATATAAGATAAATCTATAGTATTACGTCAAATAGATAGGATACGATAATACCTCCTAGTACTATATTAAGGACCTTATAGGATACGATAAGAAGTTAGTCCTTTTCTACTTTCTATACCCTAACGCTAATAGACCTTTGCGAGACTTTAAGATACTAATAGGATAGAAGCCTCTACTATAACTAGCCTCTAAACTAGAGAACCTCAAAAGAAGACAAAACGCCTCCGAATTAATAACTAACTAAGGACTCGCTACTATAACTCCCTATCCGAGTATTAATAAGTAACTAGGGTAGTAAAATAACCTCTCTATCCTTAGCTCTTAGTAGTAGATAATTACGCTTCTAGTTCCTTTAGTAGCGGGCTTAAAGATTTGTACGAAGACCCCTAAGAACTATATACTTATTTATTTACTTTCTTTACTCTTTGCTTTTATTATCCTCAAAGTCGCTTCTTTAGTATATAAGAGCCTATAGTCCCTTAGATTATATACCTAGTAGACGACTAAAGGTTAACGCTAATATAACGTATATAAGAGGACTACGTATTACTTAGATTATATACTAATTAGAAGTAACCCTTCTTTAGCTCTTAAACCAAAGTAATATATATAAGAGGACTATATATTACTTGGAATATATATAGAGCTTAGTAAAAGGCGCTAGCCCGTTTAAGTATTTATATATTGTTTTTCTATTATTAATCTACTTAATTTATCTAAAGGTAATACTTCTTTCCGCGCGTAATATTCGCGTACCAAGCGTATAGGTATCGCGATCTAATATTATAACCCCTACTCCTATATCTCGCCGTAACCCCACGCTTATAACCTGGTACGATTGCTTGGAAATAGGGGTATTATAATTAGTTCAAGCTCTATCGTTATAGTAGTATAACGATACCTTAGAGGGGGGTTATATTACAGTTTTACCTATTCTTTATAGAATTTTATAACCTTAAGTTACGTAACCCGCGAACCTTATCTTAAGCTTCGCCCCAAGACCTCTATAACTCCTTATATAATATTAATTCAATATTTATAACTACGTTTCTACGTTCTATAATAAGAACGCTTCTAAGTATAACCTCTAGGGAATACTATTACTTAAAGAGTAATAGTATACAGTCCTCCTATAAAGATGGACCGAGATTTCTATAATCTATATAAGGCCGGGCTAAACCCTTATAAGGGGTAGGGTAAGACTAAGAATTAGTAACTTACGAGTCTAACTAAAAGCTAAAGACTTTGACTAAGTAAAGATAACTTAGCTAAGTAGAAGTTTCCAAAGAATAGTAGCGTTAGTACGATATTATTAACTACGAGCTATATATACCTTTCTACAATTTTTTTTCCTAAAGGGATTTTTTAGTAGTTTTAAAGGAACTATAGAGTCCGAGGATAGACTCCTAAAGGAGGGGGGGTAATATTAGGGTCTATAACCTATTCCAGGTACTAAGACTATTTAGATATTAGTTAGACGTTAGTCTAGTACTAAGCTAAGTTATATACTATAGTATATATAGCCTTAGCTTTATATACGTAGATATTTTATTACTTAGACGTAGGAGAGATTCCTCTCTAGCGTTTACTCTAAATATATATATTTGATCTCCCTTCTCTCTTAATACGTCTATTTATATAGTATCTATACGTATCCTTATATCTTCTTCCTCCAATTTATATATAGATATAAATTCTAACTAAATCCTTCCGACCCCTACTATAAACCTACCTACGCAACTCTCTACTACTTGATTATCTTTCTAATTCTACTAATCGTTCTTCTTAGACCTAGACAAAAGGTAATTAAGGTAGTTATATAGAAGATTTAGCTATCTATCTACTTAGAGACTTATAATAGTTCTTTTTAGAGCTAGATTAGGAGATATTAATACTAATATTATTTAATCAATATACTTCATTTATAAATACTACTAGAGAAATATAAATCCCTCTAGAGATTTAAGTTTTCTCTTAAAGATAACCTTATTTTCAATAGCTAGATTATTATAGATATTATATTCTTAGATAAAAAACCTATTTTGTATATTATTAATATAGTAACTATATTTCAGGTAGGTCGATTCTTGAGTAGTTATACTATAGAGGAAGTCTAGGATACTATAGGAAGTAGTTAGATTAATATATATCTTAGATCTTCTAATATTATTATTATTAAAGATATAGGTACCAATTTCGTCTCTAGAGAGTTTAATAATACTCTAAATTCACTTAATATTAAAGTTAAAGAAGTTCTAGTTGAGGTATATTATAGTATTAGTAAGGTAGAGAGATACTATACTATTTTAGAATATATATATACTATTTTTCGATTAGAGATATCCTAGGAGAGCTAGGAGAAGTGCTTATAACTAGCTATTAAGGCTATTAATAATATAGTAGGTTCTAATAGACTAGTTCCTACTCTCTTTATCTTTAGAGTCTACCCTAAAATCTCTAGTTTATTCTCTTCTAGCTAAACTACTATATAAAGAGCTACTATAGTAGAGAAGGCCATAAAAGAACTAAGAGAAAATCAGGCTAGGGAGTAAGTTTCTTCTACTCTTTCTTAACGAAATAGTTCTATTCCCCTTGCTCTATATTCTCTACTAATTAGTAGTTAGGTTCTAGAATAGAGAGAGAAAAAGGGTTAGAAAGGGCTATATATATTAAAAAAGATTAATAAGTATAACTATATAGTTAAAATAAATAGTAGAGATATTGTTTTTGGATTTACTAGCGTTGAACGATTCTAAGAAACTCTTATAAATAATATTATTACCGCTATCAATATTGATTCTTTGGATTCTAAAAATATACTAGAGAAAGTTACTTCTAACTAAGGAAATTCTCTAGCGCAAAATATCCCGATTTCGACTAATCCGACTATTATAATACGAAATATACGTAACGAAACGGTTATTAGAATTAAAAGAAGAGTCGTTATTAAGCCAATTTAAACTAGAGTATATTATTACTAACTTAGAGACTACTAAATATTCTAAACTAGTAACTATATAACTAATACCTCTACTAATTAGTACTTCCTATTAGCTAAAGAAAAGGCTAGCTACGTATTATACCTCTCTTTACGCTAGTAAATAAAGCTACTAATAGAATATATATCCTAGTATCTCTTTACTAAAGGGGAAATTAATAGTCTACTACTAAAGTAAGTTACAAGGTTTATTAAGAAGCCTATAACTAACTATACCTATTTATAGATCTCGTATAGTTTATAAGATAAAAGGTATTGGTACTAATAATTTACTAGAGAAATCAAGGCTAGTTATTCAAGGTTTTAATAATATAGGAAAGAAGTTTATCCTATATTAGTCTCCTACTATTTAAAGAGTAGGTCAACGTATTATTCTCGTAATAGCTAAAACCTTACTTGTACCTCTTAATTAATAACGTCGAATATTAGAGAAACTTAAAAGAATATTCTCTCTTTGCCTTAGAGATATTTCCTAAGTATATACCTAGTTAAAAACCCCCCTTAATAGAGTAATATATATCTACCTTCCTAAGGAGCTCTAAGGCGGATATCCTCCTAATACTATTATAAAAATTATTTTACCTTTATATAGTATTTCTAAAGTAGATCTATACTAGTTTAATATTTACTAGAAGCACTATAAAGCTAATTATAGTATAGCTACTTTTATATATAATCTATACCTTCTAATTATAAAAGAAGACGATTTTAGTATTATTAGAATATAAATAGATAATACTCTTTTTCTCTATAATAAGTCCTTTAGGTCTAGAGAAGAATAGGACAGCGTAAAAGCTAATTTTCTTACTAAACCTATTAAACCCCTTAGTACCTAGAATTAGCTTATTTTTAACGGATTTATTCTCTTAATATAAGACGCAAGTCTTATTATAGTATAGAAAAACTGGAGAGGGAAGCTTCTTCTAATTAATCTTACTATAGAAGATTTCAAGAACTCCTATATTTAGTAACGTACTAGAGGGGCCTATATAGCCTCTATTTATTAACTAGAGGCTATATTCAATCCTTTAGTAGCTATATAACATTAAAATCCCAATATTAATAATATAAAGATACTAAATAAACGCCTTGTCTAGTAGAAGAATAACTTTTCTAGAGGGTTAATATTTATCTCTCTAGATTTTACTCAAGTTAAGCTATTTATCTTTATAGATAGTTCCTTTGTAAATAATAAGGACATTTTGAGTCAAATTAGGTCTCTAATTATACTAGATAATAAGACTAAGAAAGATAATTTTACCTTTACTCTTAAAAGTAACATTATTTATTAGTCTTCTACTAAGGTAAAAAGATTTAATAGATCTATTCTTACCTTAGTAATACTCGCTATATCTAATAGAATAGATAAAGGTTTTATTATTACTACTTCTATTACCTAAATTCTTAAGCAACTTGATTTCCCTCCTATACCTATTATAGTTTATATAGATTTATATTCTCTATATAAATACTTTCTTAAGCTAGAAATAATAAAGAAGAAGCGTTTGATAATTAATATTATAGCGCTAAGAAAATACTATAAAAATAGAGAGATTCTTAAGGTTAGGTAGATTAATAGTCTTGATAGTCTAGCTATTATACTTACTAAGAGAATCTAAACCTATACCTAAGTATATTAGTCTCCGAAAATTAACTCGATATTCGCGTTAAAATATAGGTAAAGGGGCAAAATAAGGTTATAGGCCTAAAAGCCTAGTATTTCTACTTAATTTCCCTAGGTTTTACTACTAGTAAGCTTTACCTAGAAGTAGGGTCCCTAATAGTACAGGTCGGGTTGGGTTTTAAGAGTTAGAACCCGAACTAGAAATAGTTCGGGTTGAAACGGTTTAGTCCGGGTTTGGTTTATTTTTTAACGGTTTGAGCTAGTTTTAGGTTAGATTTTTAATAAAAGTAAAAAACCTCCTCTTCAAAACCCGACGGTTTGTAATTATAATTATACAATAGCGCTATACTATTATAACGAAAGTAATAACTATACTAACTCCAAAGAGTAGTTCTAGAATAATTATATATCTTAGTTAACTTTAGGTCTTCCTAGTAGTCTTCTAGTAGTTATATAGTAACAAAGGTACCGAAAATATAACGAGTAAAGTCTAGTAATAGTTGATCTATATTGCTTTCTCCGGTTTATATAAAGATCTCGTTTGGTAATAGTTAGTCTATATTACTTTCTCTAGGATATAGATATTAAATATATCTCGAATATCTATATTCTAGAGAAAGCAATATAGATAAACTTCTACTAGACGAGATCTCTATTTAATACTAATACCTGCCCTGAACGCTAGTTATCTCTATACTATACTACTTACGTATACGCCTACGTAATACTAGAACTAGATTATTACTCTCCTTATTAGCGTCCCTATTCCTATCCCTATTCTTATCCTTATTCTTGTCCTTATTCTTATTAGTACTATTATATATAGTACGATTAGCTACCCTTATCTCCTCTACTAAAGGACCTATATTAGAAGCTATCCTAGATAGTACTAGATAACCCCGCCAAATAAGAGAAGGAGCAATACTACTAATATAACTAACAAGACGGCTACTAGTATAACTACTAATATAACTAACAAGACGGCTACTAGTATAACTACTAGTATAACTACTAGTATAACTACTAGTATAACTACTAGTATAACTACTAGTATAACTACTAGTATAACT
>QWZN01000239.1:0-32059 GCA_003693225.1 Venturia aucupariae | reverse complement strand
CGTCGATATAATTGCCTTAATTATTGTTCGGTAAGGTTAGAGAAGAAGGATTGGTAGAAATCGAATAATATAAGTAACGTAGTAGGCTTAGTAATATATACTGTTTTAGTAATCTTCTATATACTTAGATTCTAATCATTATAGATATCACATTCTAAGGTTATAAACCGCCGTTTTGACGGCGCAATTTGTGATATATACGTTAGTAGTTAACGTTACTAGATTGATTACGGTAGAAAGTTGCTAGTATAAAACGGGATTTCTAGCTATAGGTATCCATATTTTCGTACAAGTAGAAATATGTTTTTGCCTTGTACAATAACGTTTTTCAGGTTATCTACGTATATACCGAGTTCGTCCATGTCCCGTATACATATAAGGAAAGGTATATTAGTAGGGACCACCTAGAATTCGATTTTTCCGATAGGGGTAACTACCTTAATAGTACTAAGTAATGATACATTACCCTTACCAAAGAGAATATTATGTTTCCCGGCTAATAACGTGTCTAGTATCACAGGTAAGTAACGTTGCAGTACTCGGAACTATTATTCTCCGGCCGTTGAAATACCTACTATACTAGTATCTAGGAGAATACCCTAAAAGATTTCGTCTAAGTAACGGTAATCGAATTAGAAAATTTCAACGGCAGTCTAACTTGGTACCTTTATTTATATTAGGAAATAAGCCGCGGAGTTGTTCGATAGTTACTAGATAATAGAGAAGTAGATTTCTAGTTCTTTATCTATAAAAAAACATGATAATGATTCTTATATATAGACTTTATTATCTTTTATATTAGTACCTTCCTAGAAGTCTATAGTTATTAAGTAGCTTTTAACAGTCTCTTCGAATGTATATACTATAGGTTAGTTAGCCTTAAATTTATCGAAACTAGCCTTTCTTTCTTCTAGTATATGGTTTGTAGACCAATAATCTAGTTTAGCGTATACAAAATATAGTCCACGTCGTGCCTTAGGACTAAACCTTAGATTTCCCCGGTTTCCTTAGTTCCGGTAAAATCGTCCTCGGTTACTAGCTCGTATTACTAGTCTCCGTTAGCCTCGATATCTAGATCCTCGGTTTTGATTATAGATCCTATCTATATAGTAGGTTTCTTCTAGTATATCTTCAGGATCATTAGGGAAGTCGTCTATTTGATCCGCGTTTGTTAGTAACTTAACTTAGTTACTTTATTATCCTTAAATCCACATCTCCTAGGCGTTCTAAATACCTTAGAAACGTGTTTTCTTTCTCTAGAGAGTAATTATCTTAACTAAATCTCTAAGCTATGAATAAAGTACTTCAAAACTACCTTTTATAGGGTTAAATAAGGTATATTCGACGTCTTTTATACCTCTATAACTATTAAGTAACTGGTCGTAGGCTTCTTAAGGGGTTTTGACAAGTGCTTTTCGAAGTTTACTAATAGAAGAGATAAGGATATTTAGGTTTTCACCTATAGTTTTCTCTAGAGACTCTTCTATTTATCGAATAAGAGTAGCGTTCCTCTATTCGCTAAGGAGCTTTTGGTATCTTTAAGGAGTTTCGAAATAGCGTATAAGTAAGGTAACAACGTCCGTAAATTTGTCGATTTGTTTGCTGACAATCTCCTTATAGTAGAACTCTTTTGCCTTACCCTTTAGCATGATTAGAATAGCTATAGTAATCTCTAGATCCTCGACTAGGTCGACCTTGAATAGGGTGTCTTTAAAGATAATAAACTTAGTATCTATAACTTTATATTCTATACTACTATACTTCATGTCTTCCTAGTAAAGTTTGGACAAGTTTGCGAGACGTATTACTAGTAGAGCCTTTGTTCGTATTAGTAAGTCGAGCTAGTTATCTATATTATTACTATTAGAGTATAGTCTATCCGTATATATTTGGGGATATGTCCTTCTTAGATAGGTATCTAATTAGAGTATTTATTCTATTATTATTTACTTCTATTTCTAGTACGATTCTTACTTAGATGATTAATTTGGCTGATCTTGATACGTAGGTCGTAAAGGTATAGCGAAGATTAGTTGTTTACCGCGTATTCTTTAAGTAATATTACTAGAGGATTTAGGAATAAAGGGTATTTCTTCTTCGGATTTTCGACTTATTAGATCTTCGGAATCGACGTCTACGGCGTCGGCAGTTTAACTTGCTAAGTATTCTCGATCTAGTTACTGAATTACCTTATACAGTTAGACGTAGATTAGTAGACCACGGATACGTAGTACTAGTAAGGCTAGTTTAATAACTAAGTATAGTATTCTCAATCTATTATTACTAATTTTTGACTAGAAATCAGGCTTCTATAGCCTAAAATCGTCGTAAAACCAGTCTCTAATATCGCTCAAGTCGCTAATAAAGCCGTATACGTGGGCTTTATAGGCTATAAAGCCGTTGAGTTCTTCTACTATTATATCTCCTAATAGGGTAATCTTTAATTTCAGAAATCTTCTTCTGGTAGCAAAGGGTTGATTTAGTAGAGTAACCTAATACTCGTTATCCACGGTAAGTAGGTTTGCCGTTGCGGGGGAAGTCTAATTCTAGGTAAGTTAATCGGATTATTCAATTCTTTCTTCTAGCCTATTTTTAGAAGGGGTATTTGATTCTAGGTATTCCAATATAGTAACTTATTATTTTTAGACTAGCAAACCGATTTGCCCGTAGTCTTTGAAGTTAGGAGTAAATAGGAATATAGATTTTCCGGTACTTAGGGTATAAAGAGAAAAAAAAGAGGAATTACAATAAAGAAAGAATCTTATATTAAGGGGAGGGGATAAAATAGAGGTAAAAAAAAGGAGGAAGGGGATTCGGATAAAGTCTCTCTATAGTCAGGCCTTGCGAATCTATAGTTGTTTTTAACTACTAATTAGTATTGGATCAACTGTATAGATCCTAGGGATATAAGTCAATTGACTTGTAAAGGGGAAGTAAACCAAGGTATTTCTTATCTATAAAGTATAATAGTTGATTGATTTACTTAGCAACTAGAGTTGCTACGGTTATATATACTAAATACTACCAGCTGGCATACTAGTTGGTAGTTTGAGGTTAGTAGCTATATATAGGTCTTTAACTATATAATAGCCATATACTTCTATAGACTCGATAATACAATATATACTCTCCATATATATTGTATTCGTATATACAACGTGGTTATCCAAACAAAGATAACCTCCTATAGAAAGAAGATC
Organism: Venturia aucupariae; assembly: GCA_003693225.1. Classification (NCBI taxonomy): domain Eukaryota; kingdom Fungi; phylum Ascomycota; class Dothideomycetes; order Venturiales; family Venturiaceae; genus Venturia; species Venturia aucupariae. Next base: position 28,859 of record QWZN01000239.1, on the reverse strand, counting down.
GACTATATATTCTAAAAGTACTAGTCGGAGATATCTTTACATCTATCTATAACTATCAATTTTATATTAGGTTTTACCGAGTATATATACGTCTCTATAATCATTACTATATCTACAAACTAGATAAAAGATTACGAGTATACCTAATATACTACGATGACTACTAGAGACTCTAGATAAAGCGATACAAGCCGTACGGATTACTTAAGCCGATCCTATCAACGTCTATCCCCTTTTAATTAATTACTCTCGACTTTATCGTTGCTTTACCGGAAATCGACGAGTATAACGTACTACTTATAGTTACCGATAAGTTCTTAAAGAAAGTACTTCTAATTCTAGGACACGATACCTACGTAGCGGACGCCTAGGTATATCGACTCCTTAACGCTTTATTACTCGCAGACTAGGGAGTTCCGACAATTATAATCTCGGATAGGGATAGGAAATTCCTATCCTAGATATAGACTACTTTTTTCAATCGACTAGGTACTAACCTACTATACTCCACGGCCTATTATCCTTAGATAGACGGATAGTCCGAGAGGACTAATTAGACCGTCGAGATTGCACTTCGTTACTATATAGCCTAATATCCTAACGGAGTATTAGAATAGTAGTATATCCTCCCGCAACTCTAGTTCACGCTTAATAACTCGATCTCTCAGACTACAGGCAAGATACCGAACGAAATCTACCTAGGTTTTAGACTACGAGAGGGAATAGATATATCGACCGTAAGTAGCCAAGACTACGACGTTAATCGACGAGAAGTAGTAGACGCAATCGCCTACGCCTAGGTTCGAATAAAAGAAAGATACGACGTATCTTATAAAAGCTAGATACTAAGCGAAGGAGATAAAGTTTACCTTCGACTCGTTAATTATAAGATCCTAGGAATAGTAAATCGAAAATTGATAGAGCTACGAGTCGGTCCTTTTATAATCCTACGTATAATAGGCAACCTAGCTTACGAACTAAAACTTCTATCGATATAGGGAATCTACCTAGTTATCTTAATTATAGAGCTTAAACCCGTTCCGCGTCAGTAAGATCTATTCTATCGACTAAAAAGATACACGAACAAGGAACCTCTCGGACTCGGTATCGACGAACTAATACTAGAGACGTTACTCGATAAGAGAGAACGCCTAGTAGGACGTAATAAGTAAAAAATTATCGAGTATCGAGTACGGTAGAAAGGTACCGGTCCTTAATACGATATATAGGAACGGGCGATAATATTACTATCGACGCTCGTTAAAGTATACGATAGGTAACTAGTTACTAAGGCAAAGAAGTCAAAAGGGCTTGCGCCTAGGTAACTTCGCGTTTATATAATACCGTCCCTACTATTATTTACTCGCCCTTTTCAGCTTTACTTCTAGTACTAACTCTTTACCTAATATTAACTTCCTTACTTTAAACTCTATTACTCTTATAATAACAAATCTATCTTACTTAGTATAATAAACTCTTCAATCGATATAAGCGCAGCACGAACGTTAGGCCAAGTAGCGGACGATAACTACGCCGCTATACGACAGCTAAAGAAGGTTTCTATCGTAGTTAAGGATCGTAACTCTACTCTCTAATAAGATAACGAAATGACTATTAGTAAGTATAAAGCCTACTTCCTAGAGAACTAGTCATTCTATAACGCGATAGCGCTCTAAGACGAAGTCGCTAAGATAGCGGTAACTAGTTCAAAAGTAATAACAGTACTTCTAAAGAAGAACAAGGATAAATAGGTTAATATAGTCGCCGCGAAAAAGGACTTAATAGGATATAATACCCTCCTAATCGACTTTATTAAGAAGTATAACTTCCGCTTTACCTTTAATCGACTAGCCCCTCCTATAATCGTAGTACCTCTCCTAGCCCTACTACTAGTAGTAGCAGGCCCCGTTATACTATCTAAACGCAAGGTAGACGTATCGACGGACGATAAGGGTAAGAAAGTGAAGATAGAGATAGGCAGCGATAAGGAAGAAGAAGAGGAAGACGTAGCTCGAGTAATAAAAGCTAGCCTACTCGGTAAAGTTCCCTAGGAACTTTACTTTAGCTATAACCTCGGATATACTATCGACGAGGCAGCCGACTAACTTAAAACCAACGGCGAAGGTCTTAAGGACGGACTTAAGCGTACGATCCTCGACGAGATCGACGGCTCTAAAGCTATCTAGTATTATAAGAATATCTCTTAAGTTATAGCTTTACTAATCTCAGCCAAGAACTTGTCGATCGACTACCTAGTTAAACTACTAGTATCGACGTACGTACTCGACTCTATCCGAGGGTAGGAACTTAAGTACCTTATCTACGAAGAGCGCCTAATTGCTAACGTCTCTAACTAATCCATCCTAGACGATCGACGAGCTATAGAATACCTTAAGTACCTACCCCTACTAGATAACGGAGAATAGCGTCGACAGTACCCGTCTATACTAAGAGCGCGAGCAATAGCTTAGGAATATATTATTCGAATCCTAAAGGACGAATATCAGCTAGTAGAATATAATATTGTAGCTAAATACAGCTCCTTCTATTAACTCGTTAACGACGAGTAACGAGTATAAAAATTCGTAGCTAGCGTAGATATCTTAATATAGTGCACCAATTTCGACAAGATAGTTAAGAAGATAGATAGTACTAAATACTAGCTAATCGCGGGCGTCGATAACTTTAATCGATTCCGTAAGTTCGCTTTGTTGATGAAGGATAAAATGCTAGATAGAACCGATAGAGATTTTAAGTACTAGTACGATAGCTTCGTCGATATATACCGCGTAGCGGGCGAATATATTATAGCTATAGCGGCGTTATTATTAGACAAAGAAGTCGATAATACTAACGAAGTAATCCCCGCAATCGTAGTTACCGACGTAGATAAGAAGTAATACCTCGTCGAAGATACTACGATAATCGATAAAGCTCTCTAGGATATTAAGGCAAATAGCCCGGCTAATAAGCTAGCGACTAACGCTCGCCGCGAACTAGAACTTAAGAGCGACGAATATATAATTAACGGAGTAACCGATCTCAATAATAATATAGACCTAGCTATCGACAGAATAGAGATAGATAAGAACGCTATATCTATTAGCAAAGTTAAGGCTAATAATAATCTCGACAAGATTATAACCTCTACCGACGAAGCCAATGCTATTCGTATAACCGACGGAGCTAATCTTAATAATATTACGAACCCAACTATCGACGGAGTAGATATAGATAAGTCTAATAATAATCTCGATAAGATTAAAAGTATCGACTGAAGCGAGACGGAGATAGATCGACGGGAGTAAAAGGAAAATAGACAAATTAATAGGATAAATAGAAAATAGATAAATTAATATCGACGGATAGAATTACGGTAGGAATTAAATTGACATTGACGGACATAGATCGAGATAATTAATTGACGGACAATCTACGAGGACGTGAAGGTCTTTTAAAAAAAAGGGGTATTTGTTAGGGAAGGAACATCCCTGTAACTAGAGTATAATAGGGGCTCACCCTACATAGTTACCAACTCAGACTTATTACACACAACAATCTTGACAGAGAGCTTGTTGGATTTTTGAAGCTGGAGACATGTAAATTGGCGTGTAATAAAGCGCACTTTGCCAAGTGACGCTCCTCACGATCATGAGAGGCGTTTTTCAAAAAATGTACATAAAAAATTGAAATAACATAATAAAACTCAAAAATCAAAACCCGCATCTTCAAAATCCCCACAATCCCCGCTATCGACTTCATATCCCCCGTCTACACACCCATCATCTTGCAATTCATAAACTTGATCACAATCTCCATCTTCAGCAACAAACGTCTCTTCTTGAACAACATAGCTTTGATCCTGGTAGTTTTGATCAACATAAACATTTTGTTCGATATTGATCTCCAGGTTCATATCCCCGGCTGCGCTATCCGTATAAAGAGCCCGGTCTTGTGAATGTGCCGTCTGATCGGTATAGATAGTTTGCTGTGCAGCAGACCGGTCGACGAAGAGTGTTTCGGCGGGAGCTTGGTCAATGTAAATTGCCTGAGCGGGCGTTTGATCCATGTATACCGTCTGAGTTGGGACTTGGTCGACAAACAGGTTTTCTGTTTGTTGTAAAACGGACACAGCTTGGTCGAGCAAGCTGGGTTGGTTTTGTTCATATTGGTCTTTATGTGCTGGTGTCGAAGCCATTTGCTGTTGCTGTTGCTGTAAACGCTGCTGCAGTTGTTGGTTGAAATTCTGTTGGGCTTGTAATTTTGACTGCTGGAGTAGCTGTTGCATCTGATGGTCCTGAGCTTGCTGCTGTTGCAGAACGGATTGAGTTTGCTGTGTCTGTGATTGAGATTGAGACTGAGATTGCGGAGCTTGGGTCGGTTGTGTTTGTGCTAATTGATGCTGGACAGCTTGCTGTACTTGCTCTTGGGCAGCTTGTTGTAATTGGCTCATGAAAGATTGCTTCTGCTGGGCTTGAGACTGGCTCTGAACCTGTGAAATTTGCCACTGTTGCGGCTGACTTGTTTGCAATTGACTCTGGACAACCTGCTGTAGTTGGCCCTGAACGGATTGCTGTAATTGACTTTGGTAAGTCTGTTTCTGCATAGCTTGAGGCTGACCCTGGAACTGTTGAAGCGTTCCTTGCTGAGGGGGTTGTACTGTCTGGTTATGCTGTATTTGGCCTTGTTGGGTCGGGCCCTGCTGTAGTTGCATTTGGCCAATCTTGGTCGGCTGTTGTGCTGGTCGTAGTAAAAGTTGCTGAGCCTGAACAGGTTGAGACTGGACGTGTAGTGGAGGCCGTTGCTGGTTTGCAGGACGATGAAGTAACCCCGGGTTTGGCTGAGGAGGATGCTGCGACCCAATAGTGCTCGTTCTCAGAAGCCTCTCTTTAGCATCATAGTATTCTACGGTGCCATCTTCGTACTCTATCACGTACTCTCCGTCAAAGCTAGCATCCATTGCCTGTACAGCGATCTTGCCTTGAGGTCCAGTCTGCGTGACACGAATCTCCTGCTTACGGTAGCCGTCGAGAGATGCCACTTCTTTTGCAGCTTTGCGCCATGCTTTCTTGACCTTTTTGTTTGCCATCGCTAGTCCAGTTCCGCGTGCAAACGTTTGGAGACGTTGATTTTGAGCGACTGCTTTGACCGTGCCTTTGACACCTTGTCCGGCGATATGACTGACAATCTTAGTATTTCGAACAATTCCACCATTCGATGGATCAAGAAGATTGATCGTCGCCTCCGTCGCGGTAGCAAGAGAGACCTGTTGCTGGCCTGGTTGAGGTCCAGCGACTCGTCTATGGCCCTGGGCGTTCGGTTCAGGTACCATGACTTTCGTTTGAGGACGTATGTTGCACGTTGCTGAATTGCCTGCGAGCGCAGGTCGAGCTGGTCGGTTGTTCGATATAATAGCCGATTCTACAGCGGCAGTGGAAGCCGCTAACAGTGGTTGCTGTCCTGGACGGCACCAGGATGCGAGATGTAGGTCATGATTAACGAAAAAAGTTTTACCATCAGGATCTTTTAGTTCTGTCCATCCGGGTGGAAGATTTGCAGGGTGGACTCTTGTGGTCTCCCGAGTGATGTTGTTTTGATAATAAAGGTTTCTTTGAAGATCATACATGTGTACCCAGCCAGGCGGTAGTGTCACCACTGCAGTCATAGGAGTGATCCATGTCTTGAAGCCTGAAGGGCGATGCTCGTACCACATTCTTGCTGAAGAATTTTTCCGTACTGTCCAAAGTTCGGGAGAAAATTTGTCGCCTTGGACAGTTGGGTCTGAATCACAACCAAAGAAGGACGTGTCGTGGTTGTGTCCTGTACGTGGAGCGCTCGATGCATAGCAGTGAAGGCAGAGGCTTGTGATAACGCTCGCTCGATTCGCCGAACTACAAACCAGGCACCATATTTCTACGTTCGTTGGTTGAATAGCTAGGCTTGTCAGCAAATCTCGCGGCTCATGATGGAAGACGTCCAGAAAACTAGAAGTCGGAGCTAAGTCTTGGACACGTTTCAATTTTCAGCCAAGCCGGTTAAGACTCGGCGAGGATACCATCAAATCTAAAATCATTTACCTAGACTTGTCCGATTGAGATGCAACTCCTCTATTCAGCTCTGATGGCCTGGTTCTAGAAAGGTTGGAGCCTACCTGCAGTACAACCAGTGCATGCTGCCAAGGGAGAGGGCAGTGGTGCGAGCGCTTGAACCGCATGACCCAAAGATAATCGGTTGTCTGATTGCAAAGGACTGGCTAGTGGACTGGGTGTCGTGACGTTCGTGAGAGGCGACAAAGGCCCGTTGTTGCTAAAAACGCTATCTCTGCCAGAAGAGACCACGGAGGTCGCTGTATCGCTCCGATGCAATTCTGGAGCGGGAGATTGATTTCCATGCTGATAGATGGCACTGACATCCAGACTGGCACTGCGAGACGTTCCTGATAACAAGGTTGGTTGTTGCTCTTGGTCCGAGGATAGAGGGGAATTTCCAATGGCCTTGCGAACAAGCTTCCGGACGACTGGCTGAGCAGCTGGAATGGGAGACGGGTAGCTAGGAGCGGACTGAGGCGGGGAGCTGTTGCTTTCCATCCTGCTTGGACATAACCTTGCCTCAACTGGAGGGAAAAGAGAACATGAAAGAAGGAGAAAGCGAGAGGGTCATGAGATGAAGCAGCCCACAAGCTTGGGCCTGAATTTCTGGTTTCTAGGCCTTAGAAAGCTATTTGTACGACTTTGGCTTGCAATGGGCTCGCTGAGTGGAGAAAGCAAATGGTGGCTTGCATGCCAATGCAAATCTGAGCAGGGAGCGGCTCATTGTTGCAGTATAAAAATAGATGGATAAGTTCGCCAAAATCGATTGGAGCCTTCTAGAGCCTTGTTCAAATAGAATCTACAGTCAGAGCATAGAAAGACGAAGGAGATGGATGGTAGCTCCAAGAGCGTAAGAAAAGCTGGATGCTCATAATACATTGAGCAGCAAGCTATTAGCTGTAGAAAGAACGGGAGAGGCCTTGATGGCGCCGAGAAGAGCATGACAGAAATATAGGTAGTTCTTACATGCTAGTGAATGAAAGCGTTCTGATGGTTGTTGTTGCTGTTGTTTGTTGTTGGAGGAGGAGGAGGACTGAGGTTCCAGGTCTGCAATTTCGCATACTTGCTCAATCGGGTATAGCCTTCCCGTGAACGTCACTGGCAGCGGAAATGTCCATCTCAAAGTCTTCAGATATCGGATCAACCTCGCCTTCGACTGCCTCAATGTATCATCCACTACATCGTCCACCATGAGCAAATTCCCCGAAGTCCAGGCTGGCGGATCCCTTATTCTTGCCTGGCAAATTCGCAACAAACATGTCCTAGTCATAGGCGGCGGCGAGGTTCGTACTGCCCATCGTAGTCATCACCAGCATCTCTGACTGGACACTTCTATCAGGTCGCCGCTGGACGAATCCTCAAATGCCTCGACGCCGATGCCAACGTTACAGTAATATGTCCGGCAGACGGCCTAAATGACGAAGTCGCCTATCGCGTCGAACAGAAGCAAGTCGCACATGTCGACCGGAACTTTGAACCTTCAGACTTGGACGGCGTAGATATGGTCATGTGTGCCATAGACGACCCGACAGCTTCGACAGAGGTGTGGAAGCTCTGCAAGAAATTACGGATAGCTGCAAACATCGCCGATGTGCCGCCAGAATGCGATTTCTACTTCGGCAGCGAGCACAGGGACGGTCCTCTACAGATCATGATAAGTACGAATGGAAACGGGCCGCGACTGGCGAACATTATACGGCGGAAGATTCAAGCAACGCTTCCTGCTAATGCGGGGGAAGCTATTAGGCAGGTTGGCGCGTTGAGGAAAAAGTTGAGGAAGGTTGCGCCCAATATTGAGGAGGGACCTAAGAGGATGAAATGGTATACATGTCTTCTTTCTCTCAACTTTGACTTCACCGGAACTAACATATTTCAGGATGATCAAAGTCTCTGATGCTTGGTCCCTTGAAAATCTCGTTGATATGACCGAACAGGATATGGATGACCTTTTGAAGTACTATGAGCCATTTACTGTGCCAACCCTGGAACAGATTCGTCTTGGTGAAGAGCCCGGTATCTATGAGTTTGATGGCAGTTTTGGATGGTCGATATGAGGATCGACTACAACAACTGGAAGAAGATCAAAGTACTAGTACAAGGCAGTTGGGCATGCATTGGAGCAGGAGCTGGACTAAAGGGCCGCCTTCTTGGCGGAAAACTGCTTTGTTGCTTATCTAACTTGCTGCATCCTTGTGAAAGGAAAGACTCTTCTATGAAACGGGAGTTCGCTAAAATAGATGACTAAATGACACAAACATTTGGTAAACAACTTCAAGTTGGTTGTGTACGTGCACGTGATATGTGTCCGCTTTGAGCGAGCTAGTAAACATTAGCTAGGTATTTACTGCTCCCAACTTTCTAATTCATCAACAACACCAATTTTGATAGACAGTTGAGAGCCCCTCGCTCTGCCAACATTATTGAGGCTTCCTCTCTACGCTGATGGTCACAGATACACACGCTCCGCTCTCTCGACCGCTTTCTCGACCGCTCCGCCGCCCGCTCGCCAACCTCACGATCACTCGCGTTGTTTTTCTTTCGTCGGGAAAAAATTGACTGACTCTGACCTTCTTTCCAGAACCTCTAGCATTCAATCACGAAAACTCAGCAGCAACATCCGACACGCGCATTCGACACGCGCCATGTCTGCGAAACGCCGTGCCATGCCAAACCCAGCTCCCGTCAAACCCTTCAAAGCCCCGAACTACGGTCGCCATGTAGACTTTCAAGAATTAGCGCTCAAGGACCCAGACTTCGCCAAGCTCCTGGATTCGAACAATGGAGTATTCGACTTGAACAAAGCAGAGCACATGTTGCAATTAACGAAGAGTCTATTGAAGCGGGACTTTGGGTTGAAGCTTAAGTTGCCGAATGATCGATTGTGTCCTCCTGTAAGCAACTAATGAGCGTGATTATGAGGATGTTGGAACGGGTGCTAATTTGAGGGTGCAGGTTCCAGTACGGTACGTGGCTTAAATCTGAAAGTGAATGGGGGAAATGACGATGAAAGTGGTGACTACCACAGTCTTCGATTATTGCTTTGAATTTGCTGCCTTGGCGAGGACTATGGTGTTCGAATCGATGTTCTCCAGAATCGATGTCCTCGAAACTTCGGCAGTTGAAGCGATGTGTCGAGGCCCTTACTAACAAGTGCTCAGATGGTCTTACGTCCAATGGATCCAGGGACTGATCGACAGCACAAGCGACAAGTACCGCGACGGAGACGACCCATCTCGACAGGTTATGGGCATTGATGTCGGTGTCGGCTCAAGTTGCATATACCCGCTCCTCGCTTGCACAGCTCGCCGCAATTGGAAGTTCGTCGGCACGGACATCGATGAGAAGAATTACTATCATGCAGACTACAATGCAGCCAACAACGGCCTCGAAGAACGCATCAGAATAGTCCAGACTCTTCCCTACGAACCCTTCTGGAATTTGGAGAAGCTCAAGATTGCAAAGGCTGACTTTACAATGTGCAATCCTCCGTTCTACGAGTCGAAAGAGGAGATGATGTCTACATTCGAGAAAGACATTGCTCCACAATCGATATGTACGGGAGCTGAGGTGGAGATGATCACGAGAGGTGGGGAGACTGCTTATGTCTTGAGTATGGTTGAAGAGAGCCAATCACTTGGCGCAAACATCCAATGGTTCACAAGTCAGCTAGGCAAGGCAGCGACTGTACCGATTGTCGCCAGAAAGTTGATGGAGCTTGGATGCTCAAACTGGGCTGTGGGTAAATTGAACCAAAAGGAGCGGACGAAAAGATGGGTCATCGGTTGGAGTTGGGGTGATCTGAAACCCAGCAATGTGAGTCTTTCCTTCCGCTCATACACGATGGCATTCGACTCATAAGCATCAGGATATCGCCCGCAATGAACGAGTCTCAGCCCCCCAAATGTGGCCGACAGAGTATTCAATCTTGACGATGAATCGCACCAAGGAATCACTTACGAGCTCCGTCAACAAGACTTTGAGCGAACTCGATCTCGACTGGTCGTATGAACCCGAAAACCTCACAGGTTTGGTGATCTCCAAGGGCGATGTCTGGTCCCGCGCTGCACGTCGGAGGAAAACGAGGGCGTTGCAAGCAACGAGCACCACGAAGTCCTCTCCAAACTCAGCAGAGACAGCTGCATCGATCTCCTCTCCCCTGCCAAGCACAGATGCGGCAATCCCAGAGATGGTGTTTCGTGTATCGATAACCGAGAACAAGGTCACACTTCGCTGGCTAAAAGGGCTCGACAGCATACTGTGGGACAGTTTCTGTGGTATGATGCGAAGGCAACTGACAGGCAACGTCGCGATGTTCAAGACACCGGATCAGGGAGAGGTGTTGGGTGAGGAGAAAGATGAGGACGTGACTATGGGACAAGGACAGTAGGCGACCCAGCTTGTGTCTCCTGGTAGACATGCAATTGTACAGTATCTCGCCCTGGCTTACAGCAGCCAAAATACCGTGGAAACCACGAATGTAATAGTAGCGATTGATCAAAATGAATCCAACGGATCATCACCGTACAAAGTGAATACGTGTTGCGCGCAAGATGCCAATGTTTCTCGTACAGCATTGCATTCATTCCTTCCTTCCTTCTTTCCCTTCTCACGTCTCGATCGAGGTTATATTTCGAGAAGAAACCCCTCCAATTGAAGAGGCACGTCGATAAATCAACGGCCACCACCTCAAGCCAGCCAGAAATATATAAATACCCATTTCGAATGCGGCACTGCATGTCACCCCCACCATTTCGTCGAAAGAAACACAAATCTATTTAGCTTTGACGTCGTGGTGATATCGTAACTTCGATGCGCGCGCGTTCCCTTCTTCTTCTTTTTTTTTCCTTTTTTTTAAAGGGGTTCTCCTTTTGCAGTTATCGTCAAAAGTGTTACGACGAGCTGATCATGACGCATATTCTGCGCAGAGTGGGAGTCTGAAGGGAGGTGTCTCGGGATAGCATGAGCTGATGGTTCAATCAATTGGCTTTCCTAACAATCTACCGAGAGCACGAGGCGCGTCTAGAGGAAGACGATTGCGCCTGGCAAGAGCGGGCTGCTTCTTGGATGTTGGCACGTCTCTCTGCACCAGGCGAGGAGGTCACTTTGCTAAATTCGACTTTCAATGGTGTTCGTGGCCATGTCACTTCGCTGGAGACTCGAATCTGGAGAGTCTTCAGAATCACAATAGTACACTAAAGTCGACTCTGGACACTGTCCTACCCATCCGTTCTCTAGACCTTTCCATTTCACACTTTTGATTGCAAAGGTTCCGGCTCGCCCATCTGCATGCCCTGATCTTCCTGCCGGCCCTTCCCACCAAGGAAAGCCCATTTCTTCGCAACTGAGCCGTCGTTGAATGCACGATCGATGGCCTCAAGACTTCTCCCCTTTGTCTCCGGCATCACTAGAGCGCAGACGAGAACAGCGAAGAGGGTTGAGAAACCAAAGAAGTAGTAGACTGCGAAGGAAGAACGGGCGAGGAGAATGGGCGTGGTGAAGGCGACGATCCAATTCGCGAGCTGGAGGCCAAGTTAGCATGTTTCCCATCTCCTGGAGCGAGGTTGCGGAAATAGAACCCACCCAGTTCGCACTCTGTGCCAGACTCGTCGCTCCTGCTCTGGTATCTGCTGGCTGAATCTCGCTTGAGTAGATACGAATTGATATTGCAAAGGAAACGGAGAATGCGATGGCAAAGATGTAAATGGCCACGATGACGACCCACCTCGCAGCACCAGAATCACCACGGACACTATTGGAAGCGTACAAACTTCCAATGACCAACATGCAAGTTGTCAGAATCAAACCTCCAGTGATGACGGACATTCTTCTACCCCAGTGATCCGCGTAAATCGAGGCTGGGATGGTGACGGCGAGCATGATGAGTGCAGAGACGCCTGAGGCTAGGAAAGAAGCTTCTTCGGACTGGAGACCTGCTTGTTGAAAGAGCAGCGGTGCATAATACAGCACACCGTCAATTCCAGAAAACTGTTGGAAGGCCATCATGAAGCAAGCAAGCGCAGTCTGCTTTCGAGCGTGCGAAGAGAAGACTTGTGCCATGTCCCGGAAGTTGGCCCGGATACTGGAGAGAAGCGTCATCTCGATGATGCTCGATGTCTCCGAGGATGGTTTCTCAACCATTTCCTCCAGTTCTGAGAAGGCGAGACCCAGTCGTTCCGAAGTTGAAATTGCTTCTTCCTTGCGACCTTTGGCGAGCAGCCAGCGTGGTGAAGGTGGAAGGACGAAACAAGCGATTGCAAAGGCGAAAGATACAAGTGCCTGGACACCCAGCGGGATTCGCCATGATAGCGAGCTATCCTTGATGCGAGCAGTTCCATAAGAAATGAAGTAGCCGAGCGTAACGCCGAGCTGAATCATGAATTGGATGACGGAGCAGAGAGGACCACGTCTTCGAGCGGGTGCAATTTCGCAGACGTATACCACGAGGTTGCCCAGGAATATTCCTTCTCCGATTCCAGCAATCACACGACCTGCAATAAACTGTGCGAGTTGAAAAGCCGTGCATTCCAGAGTAGCACCGATGCCAAAGATGATCGCACCGGCGGTAATGGTCGACGTTCTTCCATAGATGTCAGAGACATTTCCAGCGAACAGACCTGAAGCTGTACCGCCGATCAGAATTGAGGATACCACAACTCCATGGATCGTCGAAGATACATGACCAAAGGTGCTTGAGAAAGAAGCCATGACCGTCAGGGGTCCAATACTGCCAGTCTCCAATCTAGCATGATTAGCATGGTTGATGATTAGGTGACGGGACCTGGCTACCCAAAGATGAAGCCTCCAACAGCAACGATGACAGCGGCTTTGTTGTACAGGGGCATATTGAAAGGATTGAACTGGGTTAGTCAAACGAGGAATCGAGCGAAAGAAAGAGTTGAGATGTTCCGCCCTAACCTACAAGCTATAGCGAGAGAGAAAAGAAGTCCAATAACCTACAAGCTATAGCGAGAGAGAAAAGAACTCCAAGGTGTTATAGACCAACTCCATCAGGGTATGCAGCCGCCTCAGCAACTTGAAGAGTGTACTGGTATCATCAGATAAGACAACTTGAAGTCTATTCCGACCTCACACGAGAAATCCTCAACAAAGACATGCTTCCGATTGTTCCCGCCGCGCAGAAATCCGACGGCAGTCTGTGATGATAGGTGCGATGGTGGAACTGGAGGTGAAAAGTGGATCGAAGAGTGGAGTTTTTTGTATTTGTACAGTACATACGGTATTACCTAACTGTGTAAGTATTGCGCGCTATGCCCAAAAGGGTCATGCTTCCGACTCCCCTTCCTTCATACCTACAGACTGTTTGCCATCCTCATCCTCGTCCTCATCATATCAACAATCTGTCTCACAACAGGCCTCTCAAGCCCATTTGGACACTACAACGACATCAGATCGCCACAAACTACAAACTTATAACCACAATTGAAATTGAATCCATGTCATTCTCATTAGGTACCATGCATGCATAGATGCGAGCGACTTTTGTTCCCAATCTATATCTATACAACAGTCTCCGACCAGCATCAATGCAATCCAGCATATGTCCCAAAACGATCCAGGACAGGCAAACTCCACACCTCAGCCAACGCCACCCTCAAATGCGAGAAGAAAACCAATCAATGCCCACAACAGACTTCCCATATCATACACCCCTCATCGCACCTGGACTCATCATTGTTGTTCCGCATCATATGCCAACATCCTACTCCTGGCCACCCTTCCACGCCCACCACTGCCAATATCTATACTACTCATCTCCCTACTCAGTGCATCCATCCCGCCACTTGGCGCTTGATAGACGTTCCTGCCATAGGCCGCACCACCATTTGCTCCGTACGCACCTTGACTCTGGATCGGAACCTTGGCGGGAATAGGTGGAGCTCCCGCCCCTCGACCACTATATCCCGCAAGTCCACCAGGAGACCCTGCATAACCTGCACTGCCACCTAAAGATTTCTGGTTTTCGTACTCGTTCGAGAAACTACCACGATGCCTGGCGAGAGCGGTACTGCTACCATATCCGCCAGCACTCGTCGCAGCAGGAGGATTTGGGATGTCCCGGAACGGCTGATTGACGCCCTGCTGAGGCATGCTCGGCACGTCCGCCACAGATTGAGGACGTTCCTTTTTCTTTAATCGTGCACGAATCATCGGGTTTCCGCTCTTCGTAACAATCGTCGTTGTTGATGGGCTTTCCCGACTTGTCGTAGCGGGACTGCCATAAGCCATGGGCGAGCCACTCGCGCTCCCGCTGAAGGAATCTCGCGAACTTGGTCCTCGCGCTCCAGTAAGACCAATGCGGCCTCGGACTGGCCTCTCCTTGCTCGCTCCCCGCGACTCTGGCTCTGGAGCCCAGCTGGTCTCAGGCAGCCTATCACTCGGGTCGATCTCCTTGCCATGGAAATCGATGATCTTGCCGCCTTCGTAGGGAGAGGGCTGCTGCGAACCCATCCCTGTGTTGGGTGTTCCTGGGCCACTTGTTGCCGGATTGTTGGCAAGCGAAGATGTTGAACGTGCTGCCGGGTTGAATTGATCAAAATCATCAGGACCAAACATCGTGCTTCTGGGCCGCTGAGCCTGTACTGGCCGAGGAGAGACGGATTTCCGCAACGTTGGAGTGCTACGGTTCTGTGGACGAGTCTGGCGGTTTGCAGAATAAAGTGCCGCAGGACTGGCTGTATTGGATGGTGCTCTTGGTGGAGTAGGCTGTACGCTTCCTGGATATGGGTTTGGTGACGAATCGGGCCCCAATGGGATTTCACGCGAAAGCGGATGCTGCGTCGGTGGAGTCTGATAATTCACCGGAGGCAGATACGGCTCACTGGCTGCATGATGGTGGTTCATATACAACGATCTCGGCGGTGTGTGAGCACTTTTGGCTACAACTGGCTGAGGTTGATAATAACGAGTCGCTCTTGTGGGTGTAATTGGTTGAGAATGTGACTCGAGCACAAGCGGTCGTTCTGGTACGGGGCTGTACACATTCGCTTGTCGGGTGTTGCTTTGCCGTCGCTCATTCGGGAATCTCACAGGCGGGCTGCTCGTCGTTGGACTGTGATAGTCTGGATGACTGGGCGGAAGAGTGTATGGGTCGTCGCTGCGAGAGACCGGGCGTCTCTGCACTGCGTCTCCAGACGAGGCTCTTGGTCGATAAGGTTGCACATCAGTAGGCGAACTCCAGTTTGGATCGGTGTTCCTTCTGCCGTGACGATCAGAACTCGGAGTACCATATGCTGGAGAATAATCGTAATCCTGTTGAGGCTCTTGATACATCGTTTGATTCTGTGCTTCTCGTGCAGACGCGATATTCAGTGGAGCAGGAGCATACTCAGACTGGTACTTTTGCGACTCCGAGCCCTGACGCGATCGAGAAGGACGATGCCTCGTGACAGCATTTGACGCACTATCCCGATGTGCTGGAGGCGGAGGTGGAAGCTCGTGTGCAGCAGGCGGCGGAGGCTGCGAATATTGTTCCACAGCTGCTGATTTAGGCGGACTGTACCCATTGGGTCTGTCGAATTCATCGAAACCAGTATATGCAGGACCCGGTTGTTGCGGAGTTTGCTGGATGAATTGTTGCTGAGGCGGCGAGCTGAAGAGCGGCTGTTGGCCGGAGTATGGATCATATGCGGCTTCTGGCACTTCTTCATAGCTCGCCTGCATTGAGTGTCCCTGATGCATGTAACTGTCCGATTGTGTATGTTGAAAGCTTTGTCGAAGTGGTGAAACTTCGTAAGGCTGCGCGGGCACAAGTGGTGCAGAATGAGAGTGAAGCAATGCTGGCGGCTGCTGAGGTTGCGGCTGGTATAAAGAAGGTACTGAACGGTGAGGTTGTGTCTCGTATAGCGAAGGTGCCGAATGTTGCGGCGGTTGATCGTAACTCTTGGGCGCATAGCCTGGCTGTGGAGGCGGTCTGCGGCTATTGCTCATTGGTGGTAATTCGGGAAGTCCAAAATTTGGATCCTCTCTGTAAGCAGGCTCCAAGTATGGCGGTTCGCCCGGCGGAGCAATGTACCCAGAATTAGAACGTCGATCATGGTATAGATCCTGGGGTTGTTGTTGGTGCTGAATGAATGGATCATCTGGAGTCTCTGGGTAGAAACGCTCGGTTGCGACTGGTTTCCTCGAATCGGCAGGCTGAGGCTGTTGATTGTTTTGTACAGTTCGTCGCTGACTGCTGGGTGTATTTCCTAAAGACCGCGCGACAGGCTGGATCTGACGTGAGGGAGTGCCTAGTTCTCGTGGTCCTGAAGCAGCCAGTCTTTCGTGAGGTGAATTCGCATTGCTTCCAGGGTTGTTTGGCAAAGGTCTTCTCTTGACCGCACTAGAGCCCGAAGTCTCTCGCGGAGCTTGAGCTTCAGCAACGAGTTTCTCGGGTTTGGGACGTGAGTCGTAGTATGTCAGTTCCAGCCGTATCTCTCCCGCATATTTGCCCTTGCAATTGAGGTTGTGCCAAATGTCACTTTGCCCTCCACCAGCCACGATGACATCCTCGAGCCTGACCCATGTCTCGCCAATCAATTCGGTCTTCTTGTCATCGTTGAAAACGGACACCTTGAGATTGTAGTAGTCCGGCGAGTCGTGAACGGTGAATCTTAATTCCTGGTCCCTGTCTGGAGTGTGAGTATGAAATAGATAGTAGGTGGGAAGCACGGCAAGGCTTACCATCGCGGAACCTGACCTCCTCGCTTGTCCGTCTTCGTTTTCTTCGCTTCCTTTCCCAATCGACAGGCGCAATACGGATCCTGTTTTCCCATTGACCGACGATTGGGCAGGTTCTTTGCTCTGTCAACAATGCACACGAGGGTGCCAATCTCAGGGCCGTCGACCGTCATGTCTGAGAAGATGCCAGCCGTGTGGTTGACGGCAGCCAGCTTCTTGACCTTTGAAACGACCATGGCAGCGAAGATAGTGTCGGAGAATTGGGCCTGTTGCCTGGTGGGATTGACGATGATCTAGGGAAGGTGGGTATAATAGGGTCCTTGTCCGAGTGCCTTCCAGGGCCGAAGCACGAAGCGAATGAAGGGAATTCCTCGGGATGGTGCAGTTTATGTTGGTTCCCTCTCTCCTCATGCCATTCTCGTCTCCGGTGGTGTCGCGCTGGGGAAGGTTTCAATATGGCATTGTCGACTATTGAAGCTGTGATTCGAGTGTGTTTGGGGGGGGGGTCCAATGTTTGTTATTCGCCCGGGCGGGAGCTAAGGACTATTCTTAGCGGGGGGCTGGTAAGTGGCTGGGGGAAATGACGCTTCACCCGATTGACGAGAGCACTGGAGTCGTGCGTACCTTCAACAGTACCCAGTCACGTGCCAGAACACAGTACTCCAAGGTACACAGTGCATAAAACTTCCAATAGTACTCCATACCCCAACGGCGGTCGGTCTTCATACAGGTGCATGAGTACTACACCACATCCACTATCGTACGCACCGTCGGGTCTTGTCAACAGCCGTCACGGTCTCCTCTGCACCTGCAGCTTCCCGTATCGTGTGGAGCAAGACGCGTCTCACAACAAAGAATAACGGCCGACCAACATCAAGGATCGACCACAACCACAGCCACAACCACAACCACAACCACAACAAATCTGATGGATAGGACCGACTTTGTGCCTGGATCACTACTAGCACTGCTTTCCTGTCACAGGAGTGCCAGTGGTACCGATCCGATGCTAGCTGAGGCACCAGCAATACCCTGGCAACCATGACCAAAGCTCGAGCAAACACACGTCGCGCCCTCTTTCCTCCCTTGTTTTTGAATCGTTTGAGGGCGTGGACCGCATCGTTTGGGGGATCATGGGGCCTTGGAGTGCGCTTCCTTACTACTCCGGAGCACCGTACTTGGTACTCGTATCTCTCCCTGGATGTTCGCTGTAATTGTACAGCATTACAAGTGCCGAGGTGATTGTCTTCAGCTGAATTCTTGGTATGGAGGCTGGAAATATTCTGCTCGGACTGCTTGATGATGACGAGGCAGGAGAGAGAGTCATCACGATTTATACCAGCCATTTCTCGATCAAGACCGCCTCATTGGATCCATGGATGAGGCCTTGAAACTCCGAGACATTTCCTCCACATCCGCATTCTTGACCTTTTCAACATCACTGTGCGATCGGGATTCCCCGATAAACTCTCCGAAGTCATTGATCATAAACTCTCCGAAGTCATTGATCACTCTTCTTCGAGGCGAAGCTTATGGCCTGACGATACCCACTCTGTCTGCAAGCCATGCATGGATCAATGCTTGAAAAGGCGTCAAAGAGTCTGGATGCTGCCCTCGCAACAGCCTTTGATCCATTCGGAAGATCAAAGGCTACTGTGGAGCAAGTGTTCAGCGTGTAGTTTTGGAACCATGCAGTTCAACGCCTTGGAACCATGCAGTTCAACGCCTTGGAAACATGCAGTTCAACGCCTTGGAAACATGCAGTTCAACGCCTTGGAACCATGATTCACGGCTTGGTAGGAATATTGTCGCCAAAACAAAGTTTCAACACAGCTGCCAGTTGAACAGCACGACAGACAATGCGATAACGAGGCTCTGTAGGCCTGATTTGATACAGACGGCTGCTGTCGAGATTATGGTAATTGTTTTCCTGGTGGTTGGGTTTAGCCCATAGCCTATTTTCCCAAGTCGTACCGAGCTGCGTATGCCCCTACTTGCTCCAAAATTCTCTAACCTTCGCTCTCTCGACAATCGCCAGCAGATGCCCAATTCTCAAATCAACTCCAATGCCAACACTTCTACAAAGAGCCGAGTTCGAAAGGCCAGCCTTTCGTTTTCTTCGCGCCGCTTCTACTGAGTCCAAAACCATCATATGCTTTCCCGATTCCCAGCTCAATAATTACCTAAAAAGAAAACTCCTATCCATCACATCCTTTCACATTTCCTCAAGTCACGTCATACAATTAGTCAAAGATTAACCATTACATAACATTACCATCTCTTTCATCTAATCTAAATAGTTATTATACAAAGTCATATCCATGACAAACTTGTATCCTACAAAAATTGTTGCGCCGCTTATATCCATTCCAGCTCATTGTATTTCTTAACAACAAGCCCATATTCATGCTTTCCCTATTTCCCTGTCCCATGCTCTTTCCCTATTGTTCTGATATCAAAGTCCCCCCTCCGAAGATTCAACTCAAAACTCCATTCCATTCCCATTTACACCCATAAACACATGCGAACCAAAATTCTCAAAGAAATCCACTTACATTAAAGATATCAGCAACACCGACAAAAGACCTACCATCACGACCATGCCCCTCGATCCCCCAGACTTCCCAGCACTGTTGACATTTGTCATTGGGATTCCACTCTTTGTCGGTGCAACCGTCGCGTGGCTACTAGCCACCACAGCAACCGTCGTCGGGTACCTGTAGTGTCCAGTCGGTGCCGCATACGTGTATCCAGTCATCGGCCTGGCAATGGATTCTATTGGTGCGACCATGCTTGGAGCTGTGGATGAGCTTACTGGAGTAGGGACAACTTTGGGGTTCATGGCTTCAGGAGGAGAGGGGTGATTGTAACCATGGGCAGGGGTCGTGTTTGATTCCACCGGAGCGCTGGGGACTGTGCCAACTACATGAGGAGCAGATGTGTCGTTTTCATACTCGTAAGCAGAGGATGAGGATAGGGGGTTGGTGGTTGTCAGTGGTTCTACGGGAGTGCCAGCAGGTGGAGGAGCTGGAATGTCGTATCCGTGGCCGTGTCCATGGGCTGGGGGTGGGATTGAGGGAGCTGAGGTCTCACTTGGCTTTACTGGAGTGCCGGCTGGCGGAGGAGCTGGAATGTCATATCCGTGGCCGCGGGCGGGTTCTTGGGCTGAGGGTGGGGATGAGGGAGCTGAGGTCTCACTTGGCTTTACTGGAGTGCCGGCTGGCGGAGGAGCTGGAATGTCATATCCGTGGCCGTGGGCGGGTTCTTGGGCTGGGGGTGGGGATGAGGGAGCTGAGGTCTCACTTGGCTTTACTGGAGTGCCGGCTGGCGGAGGAGCTGGAATGTCATATCCGTGGCCGTGGGCGGGTTCTTGGGCTGAGGTCGCGCTTGGCTTTACTGGAATGCTAGTTGGGTGAGGAGCTGGGACATCATGTATTTGGGCGGGTCCATGGGCTAAGGGTGGGAACAAGGGAGATGAGGGAGCGCCTGGCTTAACTGGATTGCTAGTCGGGTGAGGAGCTGGGATAACTTCTCCGTGGGCGGGTCCATGGGCTGAGGGTGAGATCATGCTGGCTGGATGAGGAGCTGGGCTGTCACATTCCTCTACATGAGCTGATGAGGCAGCGGGTGAGGCCATGAGTTGTTTCATTGTGGCATTCGAAGGAGCAGCAATGTCATGTTCTACTTCATGCGACAAGGAGGTAGAAGTTGACGTCGGAAGTGGTCCGGTGATGGTGTCGCTGGTGGCCAGGTAGACGTGATCTATCGAATCCTGGGGCAATGATGAGACCGATGAAGAGACCGAGGAGAATTTGTCGTGATTGATCGAAGTCACGGCTGGTGGTGAGATCGATGAAGTGACCAAAGCCAAGTAGGTTGTTGAGGATGATGGGTGAGCGGAATCTTTGAGTGCATGTTCTTGAGTGCTGGAAACCGACAAAACCTTGTTTGACGATGGAACTAGATTGGCATGGATGGTCATGTTGGCTGTGCTTGTTGGTAGTGTTTCATCGTGTTCTACAACTGCTGGCTTGGATGGGGTTGGTGTCGTGTACGATAGTTCCCTGGTTGATGGTATGGCATCTGATAGTATTGTTGTGTTCGATGCTAATACCTCAGAGGACGCATTTAGGTACACACCTTTCAAAGGGTTGACGTTGTCAACGGTAGTTGACTCGATGATGGTATGGCATCTGACTGTATTATCGTGTTTGATGTGTTTGTTGCCCTATGTGGAGAGGACGAGTTTGCTGATGCAGCATTTTCAAGAGGATTTGCTGATATGATGGTTGCGTAGGCGAGGAGGAGAGAAGGGGTGATTGACTTCATCTTCACGAAGGATAGATGAATCAAGAGAGAGATTTTGGGTTTGGTCTTGGAGTGTTGAGAGATTGGTATGAATGAGAAGTCCAAGGCATCTTTGAATGCCATCTTATACTTCTCTTCTCTGCATCTTGTGTTGCCCCTTCCGACTGGATCGAAAAACATTAGATGGTGTGCCGAGTGACTGGAGTGTGGAGTGGATGGCAAGGCTGAGCGCTAGTACCAATTCGGGACTGCCCTGGCTCATTTGAAGCCTTTTCCCGGTCTCTCTATTGGTGCAGGATATGGCAGTCAGGGGGAATTTGCAACTTCAATCTTCTAGCTAGCAATGCCCGAGTGATGAGGGTGAGCGTGGGCCATGTTTGGGTTTGTGGTGCTCATGTTGAGTCTGTGGAGTTTGGCTTCATGGTAACAATCATTCCTACCGTGGGAACTTGGCTTTCTCCCAATAATCCATAACCACATCAACGCGCTTTGAGCCACCGCGATGCCACCCCAACCTTCTGTACGTCGTCGCATCGACGTGTCCTACATAGGCACTGCTGATGCTATGATAGACTCCATCCCCTCGGCGCTTCATAACCAGCAAGCCGCCCGAAGAGAAAGCGACTCCAAAACCTCCATCCAACCTTCGTTTCCAAAGCAACCCGACACCTCAGCGCCCTGAACAACCACCCTTGACGAGACCATCCCCAGCACGATTTGCGACGCCGAACCCCAAGGGATCTCAGCAATTCAATGCGACGCCCAAGTTCGCTTTTGCTAAGCCGAAGAGACAAGATGTGTCCATGCCATCTCCACCCAAGTCTAGGCCGGCAATTGTACAACCAAGACAAGAGTCGTCTGGAGAGATCATTGAGGATGCTTCGCAGGAAGATGCACACGATGACGGTCATGTCATGATCATGGACAGTGTCGAGACTCGTCTTGAGGAAGAGGTGCAAGATCATCCATCCTCACCCAAACGGCCTCGTCTTTCGGCTTTTGAACATGCGACACCACGTCGATTCGTTTTTGGCAATAGTGTACCAGCTAGCACATCCAACACGCAACAGCCACACACTGCATCACGTCCACAATTCATCATGCCTCCCTCGCAGCCGGTAGAGCAATCAGAACCCCTTCCTGAAGTGTTCTCCCCACAAAGGCGAAAAGAGAGGTTCATCCCAGGAGGCATGGCTTCTACAGCTCGCCAATGGATCATCGATGCCTCGCACATGAATTCTTCTACATACAGCCGAAGGTCTCTCGCCGGTGCTGCCCCCGAGTTGACACTAGTCCGAGTGCTAGAGATTTCAGGTTCTGTGAGAAATGGCATGGTCCTTGTTCGAGGCCAGATTGATGGCAGAGAAGTCAAGTTGATTCTACCTGGACAAGGAAAGAAGAAGGTTTCTCCTGACAATCATCTCAAGGCTGGCGATGTTGTTGGCATTGGACATATCCGATGGGATATGGAGATTGCTGGTGAAGTGTGGCTTACTTGTGTGGAGTGGAAAGCTGTTGAAGGATGAAGCACTTGCTCTCTGCTTCCGGCTGATGGGACTGACACTACACCCGACGCCTTCAAGAACGCTCCGGTTCTACGTCTTACTATATGTTACAGCGATACACAGGGCTGAAAGGAGCCATGGAATCGGCATGTAACCTTTTGGTATTAAAGCATGAGCGCACAGAATGCTGCTCTATTTAAGCCTCAAATGGCGGGCTACCGAAAACCTGCTTAATATGATAGGACGTTCACCAAAGAGCAGGCACTTCATAAGGGCACCGCGCTCGGAAATCGCTTCGGGACACTCCATTGCCGGATTCTGCTCCAAGCATAGCCTTGTGACAGAGTGCAACGAAGTGAGTTTTTTATTCACCGTCCCTTCACTGCGTTGAAACTGACCAAGGAATCGAGCAAGAACTCGCCATACACGGTGGCGATAGTGCGTGGAGTTCACTCCCTATTCGTATCGCATGCCATTGGCCCTTGCCCGGCAGCGGAGCATATTTGGCAGGTGGAGTTTTGACATTGAAACATCAAAGAAGCCGATAAAATACCATGATCGCAGATGCAGATCTCCTCCTTAAGGTAGCTAGAATTCCTCGGAGCGTTCAGCACATGCAGCACTGCGAGCCAGCAGTGCAATGTATCCACCAGCCATTCCTAAATCAAATGCAAATGCAGAAATCCACCTCTCCCAACGTATTCGTATCAACCATTCGTTCCCCATTTTTTAATTATCCCCTTCATTCAAGCTCATCATCATCATCATCGTCATTTCTTATCGTTCCTCGCCCTTAGCGATTCCCTAGCATCTTCGAATACCGCTGCAACGTCTCCATCTGCTCCTGAGCCTTACTCACCTTATGATTGCGGTTCATGGTCATGTCTGCCATCTCCGTCTTTGCTTTTTGAACCTCCAGAATAGCCTCCTCGATGCTGCCTCGCATAATATATCGCACAATCTCAACATCTCGAACTTGGCCGAGACGGTGAACACGCTCAACTGCTTGGGCTTCGGCAGCAGGGTTGTATTGCGGCTCCATCATAAAGACCTTCGATGCGGCAGTGAGATTAAGACCTACTCCGCCAGCTCCGATACTGACGAGGATTACTTGAATCTCGGGGTCGTCACGGAATGCCTCGATTGCTTTGCCGCGAGCTTTGCGTGGCATTTTGCCGTCTAGGCGAGTGTAGGTGATGTTGTTTGCTTCAAAGGCGTACTGAATCAAGTCAAGATGACTGGTCCAGTAGCTGAAAACGACGCTAGAGATAAGATTAGTAAAGTTCAATTAGCGACGTCGAGCAAGACATACCTCTTGATCGGCGCTTCGTCTGGGTTGTTGGCGGACCACTCGTTGAACGATAGCAAACTTGTCACCAATGCCTTCGTCTTTGTGTGAGGACCGTGGTAGTAGCCAAGCTGTTTGGCGAGCTTAGGGTTCGCCCTAACTCGAGCCTTCGCCTGCTCCCACTCCACAAATTCCGAGGCCTTGAGCTCGAACCAGGTATTTCGTACCCATTCCTGGCATCTTGGGCAATTAAGGTAATTGTCCTCACCAACGACTTGCGTGACATCCTCCATATAAGCTGGGAAGCAGTGATGACAGAAGATCTCATTACAGTTCATAAGATAGCCCATGGTGTTCGTGTTTGAACGGACCTCGTAATCTTCATCTTCGTCTTCGTCGTCAACATCAGGCTCGATCTTCCTCTGGCATATGCTACACTCGTTGGCTTCGGAGTCGCGAAGAAGTTCAAGCATCTCAAATGCTTGTTGTTGTGATATAGCTGGCTCGCCTACGTCGTCGGTAAGGTCGATCGCGTTATTGGAGCTTATCCCCGTCATCAATTTCCGGTCCGTGTCTGAAAGCATCTCCTCACCATGCACGCAAAGAAGGCGAAGCCTCAGAATGGTTTTGAGGACACTGGCTGTCTGCTTTCCGCGAAGTCTAGCACCAGCAGCGCTAATGGCTTTGATTTTGGCTTGCGAATCGGCTAAGAAGAACTGATAAGTAAGATCTTCTTCTTTCGTATGGTCGAGTCGAACGATCTTATCACTACGCTCTGGTAGGGTAATATGATCCTTTTGACGACGTAGGGTAATGCTGTCTACTAGAAGTCGTAACTTCGGAAGAATCTCGGGGTCGGCCTGTTTGAAGGGAGTAACGATGAATTGGGTAAAAGCACCTTTTTGATCAAAAGGCTGAATGCGTAAGAACTTGATTAGCGACCCGAGGTCTTCGAGACGATTCTGTATCGGCGTGCCGCTTACTGCCCAACGACGTTGCGCCTCCAGCTCGCAAACCGCAATGGCCATTGCGGTCGATGGATTACGGATCTGGTGGGCTTCGTCAAGGACGATACGGAAAAAATTCGATGACCAAATTGGACGCTTGCCACCTTTAGTCTTCTCTGTGGCCATGGTGTGGTAACTCGTGATAATAAGATCATATTCGGCAAGCTCGTCGATATCTTGACATCGGCTGGCTCCGTGGTAGACATAGTATCTAATAGAGTTCGGCGCGATGTGTGTCTTTACTTGATCCTCCCAATTCGAGACCGTACTGACAGGACACACTAGTAAGGTGGCTTTCGAGTTACGTACGCGTTGTGCAGTGCGAGGGGGCGTAAAGCTAGCGAATTTGGCGGCTTCTTCTAAGGAGCCGACAAGCATCGCAAGTATGCTTAGAGTCTTTCCAAGACCCATCATGTCTGCAAGAATACCGCCCCGTATTGGCGGTGGACGATGTGGAGCTTCGTGTCCGGAGATGACGTTGTACCAGATCTTGGCGCCGTTGTCCTTTGTCTTTGAGCGCCATAAGATAAAGCTATCATCGGTATTATCCGCATTGGAAGGGGGGATTTTCTCTCGATTGGTC
Source organism: Venturia aucupariae (assembly GCA_003693225.1). NCBI lineage: Eukaryota > Fungi > Ascomycota > Dothideomycetes > Venturiales > Venturiaceae > Venturia > Venturia aucupariae. The sequence goes on along the minus strand of QWZN01000239.1, from coordinate 3,399 downwards.
ATAAAGAATAGACCTTGCTTCTGGTGTTTCAGAAGTTCTGTGGTAATCCGTGGGTCGCCCTCCATTTCTGGCAGCTCTTCAGTTTTGATGATAGAATCAAACATGTTCAATAGATCACTCGTAACCTCTTCATTCGTACGATTGACATAGCCAGTACCTATAGTGAATCCCTTTGCATCGAATGTGTACGCTGATGGTGCAGTATTGGTACTGGTGGTAATCGAATGGGGGTTCACGAGCGTATAGCTGAATCCGGCACTAGTATCCTCAAGTTTGACTCCTTTCAAAGTAAGTCTTCGTCCTATTTGGATATTGTGCTTGTAGGGAGCAAAGAGCAGTGCCGTAACCTTCATCCGAGCCGAAGTTGGGGAGCCTGGAGTCTCGCTGGGCAAGCGTGGGCGTGCGTCCAATGTGAACTTTGCTCGGACTCCCATGTCCGAGACTAGAAGTGGTTTTAATGCACCTGCCGTTCGGTAATCTACTTTCGCGAAGTGTCGCCGGGCAGGATCGATGAGCTCGATGATAAGAGCCGCACCAACTCTGTAGTCGAGCTTCATTGCGGGCCATTTGGTTGCAGTAGGCTGTAACTTGGCATCCGGTCTGGGTCCAGGGATCAAGCTGGCGATGATGAAAAAGGGTATCTTGCCAAGGCAGACTTCTTGATCATCTTCGTTGTTGGGCTTTCTGCTAACATGTCCCACCAGGACACACTCGTTATCATCATCGTCATCATCGGCTATATCAAGCATTAGCAAAGAAGAGGTTCCTCAGTTCCTGGAAGCAAGATGTACCTGTAAGATCGACCATCAAGGAAGACTGGACCGGCTGGCTCTCCTGAAGCCTTCGCTGCTCCTCTTTGAGAGCATGTCCCATCTGCCCGCCCGTATCAACTCGTGCACTAGTGCGCTTCGAATGCGCTTCGTCCTCGCCAGCCCCCAGGTCATCGACTTTGCGCCGCTTGTTAGGCGCATTTTCCCTGCTCTTAAGTCTATGGACCTGTGAAAGCATAGAGCTCATACCGAGACCGCTCGTGTCGTCATCGTCTCCAAGGTTCGAGTCTTCTTCGGAGGGTGTGTCCCGCTTGTTGCGGCGTGGTAAATCATTTGACTTCGGGTTTAATAGGGCCTTCGGGTCGTACTTCGACGAAGAAGAAATGGTGGAAGTGGGCGTAAGAGAGCCATTGGATGGAGACTCCGGTAATAATGCCCCGGGTGCCCAGCTGGGGGCCGGCGCTTTCTTCTTCTTGGATGCGGCTTCCTCTGAAGTGCTGTCAGAAAGATGTTCAGGCGACCTTGATGAACGATGAGAGTCTGAGTCTTCAGCGATGCCGAAGTTGCTGTTGATGCTGACTGGAAAATCTTGATGAAGGTCGTCCATGATGGTTGGTTATAAGAAAGGTTGAATGATCTAGCCAGGGAATGTAAGAAGAAAAGAAAGAAATGGTAGAGAAGGATGTAATGATTCGATGTGTTGAATTGAGAAGTGAATATTGTAGGAGAAGATGGAAGCCAGATCTGGATCAGTCTTTGAAATGGACCTCGAGACGGGTAACGCGAAGTGAAGTCGAGATATCTCCACTTACTCTGTGCTTTTAGATGTGCCTTGGGGTTGAGTAGAAAAGCTGGATTCATGCCCGAGGATGGAGGGATCGAGGAAGGCCAAGTGTTGAGGATTTCGGAACACAGTGGTTGATGTTTGATGGAGTTGTCGATGGACCAGTTAAGGATGCTGGGAGGCGATATGTACTCGTCTTTGTATAGAGACGAGGATCACGGGATGAGGAGGGTGCCAGTGCAAAATAGCGGGGCTGTGGTCAGATGACCGCTTTGAAGGTCCCCAAGATAGCAGCCTGATGGCCTGGTGAGGATGGGTAACCACGAACAATTACCTTAGTACTTAGTTGATGTGAGTCTATAAGGTAGCTACTTAGAGACCAAGCACCGCGGCCGCCATCAGAGTCACGGTGCCTTGATATCTCGTACAACCCAACCCAACCCAACAGAGCGCGCTCCTTGGTCCTGTACACTGATGCAGTGCGACGTTGGGTAGTCTCGGTCATTCTACGCGACCTCATTTCGCGTTTGAATGCCAGGCATAGACGTTCGTATCTATCTTACAACCAATGCAAGCGCTGATGCAGTAATCCAAAATTCCATTCCGTTCCAGTGTTCCTGTATGTCAAGAATAGTAGGTTTGAAGATGAAGAAAGATGATTAAGAACACTTGTATTCTATTGATAAGATAATCGCTAAGGATCTATTTGATCTTAGCAGGTATAGTTTATATAGTAATACGTGTTCAATCTATTAGTTATGTAATAGGATCCTGATAATACCCCCTTCTTAGACTATTAACTACGATAATAGGTAAAATGCGTTATTATTTATATACTAGAATAAGTATACTATTAAGCTTAATAGGGTAAACTTTCCTAGCTAGAACCCTATCTTACTTATAACTACTTAATATAGCTGTAAGTTAGATTATTACTTTTCGCCTATCGGGCGATATAATTATAGCGCTTTCTAGCGCTCTATAGGCTCTTCTATTGGAATAACTCTAAACTAGATAGAGCTATACTCTACGTAGAGGCTTGACTAAAAAGGAAAAGATATATAGGAAAAGACAGTAAACAAGTTAAAATATAATTGGTATTCTAGTTCTAATAGTTGACTTCTAACTATCTTAGAAGTTCTAGTATATATAGAGCCTTGCAAGGTCATATACAAGGCGACTATACCTCGGAACCACGTAGATACCACGGGATAGATCCGTGGATACTACGTGGTAAGAAAGATATGGAATGATTATCTAAACACTAGCAAAACTTAAACTCTTAAGGAAAAACACAATTATTCTACCAAAAACGCTCGAAAAACAAATCCGAATAGACCAAAAAATTCCTGAAAACCAGACGCTTCCAACCGTGCAAAAATCTCCAGGATAGGATAGAAACTAGTAGCTGTAGCTCAAGAAATGTAATAGGGAGCAAATCCTGTACTTTCTGATTAATCATCGTACTCCAGCTAAGATTGCGAGAGCTGTAGGCTAGCTAGAATCGATCCGATTTCAGCGTTGAAAAGAGCGAAGTGAGGGCTTTCCAGGGACGTCGGAATCGTGAGAATCGGTTGCGAAATGGTTGCGGTATAACGTCCTGAACGTTGCTGGAAAGCGTAATACCAAAAAGGGTAATTCCTGAGAGGGGGGGTATCCCCTAGTAATACCTTAACAAATAAGGTAAGATAGAGGGTATAGGGTGCCAGGACAGTCTCTAGGGGGGCGGGGGGGGTACTAGGGAACTGAGAATGTCCAAAATGGTTGGTAAAAGAGTGAAAAGAGAGACGAAAAGTTGATTTTCTCTCTTCAGAAATCAAAAAGGGGGGGGGGGGGGGAAAGGGG